>PVJL010009967.1:21415-53047 GCA_004026885.1 Lyroderma lyra | reverse complement strand
TGTGGACCATCGTCCTTCCTCAACATTAGATTCTCTGAACCCTCCTGAACACTCAGGCTCGAAGGCCTCTAGTCACCCTGATTTTACCTCTGCCAGTTCTTGATCTTTGCCTACCCATTCTCTACCATCTGCCCTAGTTCTCCCCTTTAAATAGTTGGCTGGTGCTGAGGGCTTAGTTTTAGTTTACATTCTTTTCTTTCTTTATGACATCTCTCTGATTGAAAAATGCATTGGATCTTACTCTACTTACCCCAATATGTACCCTGAGAAATTTAAATATATCACTCAATTCTATGATCTTTACATTATTCTGTCTTCTACTCATAACCATGAGGTAAGAGAAAGATTCTGGCTCAATACCCAAGCTCCTGCTTATAAGTTACATAGACCACATCAAGCTCACCTCATGGAAGCAACAGCCATTTTCTGTGAGGACGCAGGAGGAAGTAGCAGGATAAGACCCTGGGTCCTAGATGCAAGAACCACATAATTTCTTGCCTCATAACAGGACTTCACATGGCAACTCATTAACTGCCAATTTTGAGAAAGCTAAAGATCACCCAGCTCTATGTTCTTCTTGGGTAACTGAAGCCCTCTAAGAATATTTTAATGGAAATCCCAACTCCCAGTAGGGACCTCTTCTTTTCCACATATATTTTATTTCTCAATCAGTACCTGTATTCAGCATAAGCTTTAACAGCTGGAGGGGAACACTCAAACCTCAGCGACAGATTTTTTTAACCTTCACTTTCAAGGTTTTCCACAATCAAAATGAGGAACAGAAATTACAGAAAAAAAGACAAGACCAGGCCGAATATCAGATGCTTGCTGCTGCCATTAACAAGCCCTCTGGGAAACAGGCACCTAAGGCTACAAAAAGACTTAGGGCTTTCTTATGTATTTGTTTTATATTTGACAATACTGGCCCTTGGGCAAAGCAATGCCCACACTTACAGCTTCCTCTGGTACCAAGCTGGTTCTGTAAGCAGTATGAATATTTTAAGGTACACTACACCCTGGAATCCAAAACAGGACTCCATCCTGTTTTCAGAGGTCTGCAGAGCCTGTAGATTTGTTTCTGCCAACCCTGTTAGGTGTTGCTGTTGGAGATTGATGGTGTCTGGGCCCAACAGCCCCCACCCTATCAATCCATTAGAGCCTCTGGTAAACTTGATGGTAGCAGTCAAGAGATATGTTTTTTAGACACAGGGGTATATATTGGGCCTTACCTGAATATGCAGGTACAACCTATCCCTCTCATGTCTCTAGCTACTCCACTTCTCACTTGTTACTATGAGAACATCTTGTTCACCCACATTTTCCTGGCACTCAATTCCTGACCCACTGTGTTGAATGTATGAGACATTTTGTCCAAATTTTGAGCATTGCTACTCTTCTATGGTTAAGAGCACAGGCAACCTCTCTCTTACTTCTCCGTTCTGAATGCTTTTTGCCTCCAATGTCTGCAGAGACCCTCTTTTCCTCTTCCATCTATTAATGTTAATCCTATAGTCTGAGATAATCCTATTCTCTCTATAAGTAGCCACCACTCTCCTGTAAAGCTTCAAGTCAAAGATGCCTTTTATTACCCTTGCCCACCACAATATCCTATCCCCTTGGAGAGAAAAAGAGGTCTTCAACCTATCATAACTCTTCTACACTCTCAATGTCTCCTTTGACCCTCAAGTTCCTAATATAACACTCATCATCCCTGTTAAAAAGAAATTCTTCTGGACCTAACAGCTTGTCTGAGATCTTTATGTAATTAATTAGACTGTATTTCTTTTTTTAATTCGTTTTTATTGTTAAACTTATTGGGGTGACATCTGTTAGCAAGGATTACATAGGTTTCAGGCATACAATTCTACAATGCATTGTCAACTTGATGTAAGTTCACCGCCTAATGTGACTTCTCTTTCCATCACCTTATATTTGGCTTCCCCCCTCCTCTCCCACCCCCTTCCTTTTCTCCCCTTCCTAACCCACTCGTCCCCTACACCCAGTATTTCCCAACCCACACATTACACTCTCATATTACTCATGTCACCATCTTGATCTTAAAGATACATTCTTCACTATTACTTTACATGTTAATTCACAAGACCTATTTGCCTTTAAGTGAACTAATCTCAACTGCTTACATAGACTGTTTTACCACAGGGTTTTCAGAACAGCCTCATTTCTTTAGACTGGCCTTTGCTGCAGACCTGATGAAGCTTGACCTTTCACTCAGTACTATAATACAATATGTAGATGATCTGTTGCTTTGTAATTTCTCACAAAAACTATCCAATTAATACAACATTCAGCTTCTTAACTTTCTTGCTGAGAAAGGGTACTGAATATTTCCTATTAAGCCTCAAATATTTCAACCTGAGGTGACATATCTATGATGTTTTATCTCCCCCAAGAGGTAGACCCTTACATCTGATCA
The DNA here is from genome assembly GCA_004026885.1 of Lyroderma lyra. Taxonomy (NCBI): domain Eukaryota; kingdom Metazoa; phylum Chordata; class Mammalia; order Chiroptera; family Megadermatidae; genus Lyroderma; species Lyroderma lyra. The sequence goes on along the minus strand of PVJL010009967.1, from coordinate 50,613 downwards.
CAAAACTCTCATTTCCTACTTAAAGTCTTCCAGGGCTAAATAGGAAATACAGGCAGCCCACATATAATACTGTGCTTCTATAACATGGGTCAATAATTGGAAGAAACCCTCATACAACATGACTTTCCAGAACACAGTTTAACTCTACAAACTTAAAAAATTAGAGAAATCCCCCACTTACATAGAACATAATAAAAGCTTTTAAGAGCTCACACCTAATTTGAAAAGAGGGAACTCACACAAAATCACAGAATGTAATGAGAGCTTGTAAGAGCAAAAATATCTCATTTAAAAATTTCAACTTTAGCATGGATGTTGCATCAGATTTGACTGCAGAATTTTAAAATTAATTAGAATTTTAAATCCATTTTGATCATGGAGTATTAAGTACATACATTTCAAAGCTTTATGTTAATTTTTATTACATAACATAGGTAAAAATTGCCTTAATAAAAATAATTCTCATTAGGTGGTGAACTTATTATACATCAAGTTGACAATGCAGTGTAGAACGGTATGCCTGAAACCTATGTAATCCTTGCTAACAGATGTCACCTGAATAAGTCTAACAATAAAAATGAACAAAAATAAAAATAAAAATAATTCTCATAAATATATAATATTATTTTTAATAGTCTTTGGCACCTATTCCCATACTTTATTCTCCTTCTCTGTTTTCTATATGACTGATTTACATAGTTTACATAACACAGCAATTTTAGAAACCTAACAGTCATGTTATATGAAGGGTACCTTTTCTTAAGTTCACTGGATATTTTTGCATTGGGATCCCAAATGTTAGAATTTTAGCTCACCTTGCTTATGGCTACAGAGATGTCTTTTACTAAACCTCTACAACCCTTCTTTAAACTCAATTCCTTCTTTCAGCAGCTTCAAAATTCCCTTATCTATGCTCCAGCTGTCAGCTTGTTGGATATTAATTTCCCTTTCTATCTTGATACTGACAAAAGTAAGGGTAAGGCCATAGGTTTGCTGGGGCAGACAGTTGGACCCTCTATATATGCTGATGCATAACTATCCAAACAGCTAGATTCCACTGTCTACAGCTGACTTGTCTGCATGAGGGCCCTTGATGCAATGGCTTTTTAAACAAAGGAGAGCCACAAACTTACTTTTGGCCAACACACCACCATATATTTTTCACAATTTGTTGGACCTTCTCACCCACAGGTTTCTGGCAGAAACCAAATATTACACTTCCTCTTTATCGAATCAACCCCTATTAGACAAATGTTCTTCTCTTTCAATCCAGTTTCTCTTTCACCTTGTCCAGACCAATCTCTCAGCCATTCATGTACTGATATTCTAGAGTTCAAAATCCCCCATTTCCCAAACATCACCTACCAACCCCTTCCCACTGTAATAAAATGTGGGTTTAGAAGTTGTAGTTCCTTCCTACATGAGAGCAAAGGATGAACAGAATATTTTATTGTCTCCTCTCATTATGGTATTGAATCTCACTCACTCTCAACTGGCCTGAGGTCTCAAAAGCCTGAACTCATTGTATTAACAAGAATCTACACTTTGGTAACAAATCTTGAGTTAAATGTATACACTGGTTTGAAATATACTTTTCACATAATACATACCCTTGCCTCTACTGGCAAGAAGAGAGATTCATCAACACTCAAGGATCACTTACAACTAATGGATCTCTGATTCACTGATTATTAATTATGTCCCAGAGGCCCATGACAGCAGTTATTATACATATCAGGGGGCATCAGACAGAAGAGAACACTATCAGTCAAGGCAATAGCTTTGTAAACATGGAAGCCAGGGCTGTAGCATTTCACATGACCCCAGCCTGACAGCTGCTCTTGCTCTCAACCCTGAAAGTAACTGATGTTTCAGAGGAGTGGCAGTCTCTATTAACATAGGGGGATAAATCTGAAGGCCTCTGGTTGTTTCTAAAAGGGCAATATGTCTTGCCAAGGCTGAAATTCATTCCATCCTCCAATCCATCAACAACTACTTTCATATAGGACATAAACCTTTAACACAGCTGCTACAAACTCTTCTCTTTTACTCCAATCTCTCCTCTAACATACAACAAATTACATGAAGATATCCCATCTGCTACTCTGTCTATCCCCAGAGAAAAACTGTTTCACATCTCTTCCCCACACAACGTGCTAGGGTACATATACCCAGTCAGCATTGGCAAGTAGCTTTTACTCACATGCCTCCAATAAAAAAGATAAAATATTTGCTTGCTCTTGTAGATACCTTCACAGGATGGGTAGAAATATTTCCCACCACTTCAGAAAATCTTCCACAGTAGTTGAGAAATTATTCCCTAAATTTGAGGTTCCAATTTTCTTATAATCAGACATGAACATGCTTCTGTTTCCCAGGTAACTCAACAAGTAATATGTTTCTTAAATTTGAAATGAAACTTCCACATACGTTATTGTTCCCAATCTTCCAGTAAGGTGGGAAATATGAATTATATTTTTTAAAAAAACTAATTTTAACAAACTTTCATTAGAAATTAAGGATATGAGTGAAGATCTCCAGGTCCATCCATTTTGTTGCAAATGGCAACATTTCATCTTTTCTTATAGCTGAGTAATATTCCATTGTGTATATGTACCACAGCTTCTTTATCCAGTCATCTGAAAGCAAAGAAAAAAGAAATGAACAAACAAATAACCCATGGACACAATCATTAATTTAATCTTTATTTGGGGACGAGTGGGTTGGGGAGGGGAGAAAGGGGAGGGGGTGGGAGAGGAGGGGGAAGCTAAATATAAGGTGATGGAAAAAGAAGTCACATTAGGTGGTGAACTTATTATACATCAAGTTGACAATGCACTGTAGAATTGTATGCCTGAAACCTATGTAATCATTGCTAACAGATGTCACCCCAAAAAGTCTAACAATAAAAATGAATTAAAAAAAGAAATTAAGGAGACTTGGACATTTTTTGCCACTCTTTCCTATGCTTATTAAGGCTACACCTAGTTCACCTACATTTTTAATTCCATTTGCATTCATGAACTAATGTACAGAAGGTCATTTCTCTTAGGTGCCTTTTAATTTTTCACAAAACCCTTGAGCAACAATCTTTCTAATATCAATTACATTCATCAGCTATTATAAGAATTTGCAGATGAGATGCTTTGCCCCTCTCCTCTTTATCCAGCCATTGCCCCTCTCCTCTTTATCCAGCCAGGGAGCTGGGAGTATTTAAAGAGTTATCATCTTTCAATAAATTCTCAGGCACTACAACTTAAATGAAAAAGGTCCTATGCCATCCTTCTAACAACACCTACAGCAGCAAAACTACAGGGCGTACAACCATAGATTCAGTTATCAAATCTGAAACAATTTAATTTGAAATCTTCTTTGACTCTCTCACTCAAGTACAGGTCACAGCCTTTTGAACCCTCTGCTTTTTTACTTAACCTACTTCCCAGAAGAGGACACACCCAACTTGATTAAAACACCAGGTGAATAACTGTCCACATTCATGACTCAGCTACTCTATCTTCCCTTCTAATACACCTTTCCCTTTGCCAGTCCCGGGTACCCCTGTACCCACTCAAATACTGGCAGCCCTAGTGACCTCCCCTCCATCTCTATTGTTGGCCACTCATTACCACCTGGGGGATTTCTACCTTCAGGTTGATTTTGACTACCCCCAGAACCAGATTATAGAGTTCTTCCTCCCTGCACTTGGCTATCATCCCTCCCCTTCTGTACTTAGGTAGTTTTTTTACATCCTTTGGAACCTTATTTCTAAAAAAACAAACAAATGAAAAACCAGCTATTTTATCTACAATTTATGAATTAGCGAGGAGAACAGAAGCTGTTCTCCAGTTTTGTTCCATCTGATGACTTATTTTCTATTCCCAAAGCTGAGGATATATAAGCAGGAATAAGGAAATGTCTCTACCAATCTTGTTCAACATACCTTCTATACTGGGATTTAGGGTACACTAGCAAGAAAAACCCTGCAGAGAAATGAGCACTACATGATGAGCATCACCAAAACTCCTTTTACCTGACACCAACTTTGGAACCCCTCAGTAGTCCTTTACACTCAACTTATCTACACTGAAAATTTTTCCTTATGTGTCATCAGCAACACTTCAGGGGAAACTTCAATTGGTAGGCTAAATCCAAACCTCTACAAACAGGGTTCTTATTCCCCCATCTAGCTTGAATAATACATCAGCTTGAATAACACTCTGCCAGCTGATGGTCAATAAAAATTTTTCTACATTGCTTTCCATGTACTGTAGTAGCCCTTTCTCCTCTAAATTTGACTCTCTCCACCTCTAATTATTGTCAAGAAAGGCCCCATAAGAAATTAAATTATGTTTTTCCCCAAGTGGAATGAAATTGCAAGGGCCTCCTGTGAGATGAGAACACAGCTCACCACTTGATTTTTTTTTTTTTTTACAAGTATGAAGCCTGACATATTTTTACCTAGAACACAAAAATTTAACATTATTAATTTCAGGTTGTATGGTATGGATATAAAAAACAGATAAAGTATAATATTATTGAAGACAGAAAAAGAAAAATATTTAAACCTAGAACTAGATATGGTTCAAGATGTTTTCTAATTTATGTCCACAATTGGTGATTTATTTCCAATTAAAAAAATCATCCATCATGCTAAAATATTGTTGTTAATTAGAATTTTATATGCTTTGGTAGTTCAGAATACTGATAAATGGAACCTTAACAGTAACTTAAATTATATTTACTTTCATATTAATATCTTATGTATAAATTCAGTTTCAATCCTTTTACACAGTAATTATTCAGCTATAAATTTACAAATTAACCACTTTGATCTTTATCAAAGATCTCTCTTCACTGAATTTGGCAATCACACTTTCCATCACCTCCTCATAGATCCTTTCATTGCTGCCATGTTCATGGCTCAAGGGATTCAATTCCATAATACAATGTTTAAGAGAAGAGCAGGAAGACATTCTACTGAGGAGACTAGCACCTGTCATTTAGTCGATATAAATTTTGGGAGAAGAACTTCTCCCCTCAATAGGCCTTTTCTGGATTTGTGAATCAAAAGCTCATTTATTCCATTCCCCAGAATGGAGAAACATCTGCTTTCTTAGATACATTGTCCCTGATGTCCTTGGCACAAAAACTTGTTCCATTTTTCCTTCTGAGCTACTGGACTCTTCAACAAGAAGACAGGGCCACTTGTACCACTACCCATTTTGGGGGGGTACTAATTGAGATGGCCATTGTGGGTACTGGATGTACCTCATTAAACACCAACACCAACTATTAGGAGATACAGCAGAGATCTTAAGAAAGGCAGTGTCTTTTACCAGAAGCGGGTTCAGGTAGACTGCATTTTCCTGTAGGTCACAGCCTTATCCTCAGGAAGGAGCTTGTGACTGGCCCCACAAGCTGTGAACTAAGAACAGCACACTGATGGCCAGCCCAGAGCTCGCTGGCCTACCAGAAACTCAGCACCCACATTCAATTTTGTGGTGGGTCCCCAAACATCCTGCTTATGGTGCCCAATAACAGGCCATCATGTGAGCAGAGGGTGGTTTCTTGGAGATTGTGGGTGAGGGCATCGGGAGCCAGCACTGCAGACCTGCAATTTTCAAAAAACCTCCAGAGAGCAAAACGGAGTGAAGTGCAAGGTGGAGTAACACTGGGTGCCTGACTCAGCCACCCACCTGAAGGAGAACAAGTAAACAACTGCAGTGTAACTGGCAGGTCCACTGCCTCTCAGAGGAGAGAAGGGAGGACAGAGCTCAGACTGATAGGCAGCACAAGATGGAAGGTATCCAGATGACCCTGGAGGAGTTCCAAGTGTCTGGGTTTCATGTGGAGGTGTGCGGACAGGAGCATGCTGATGGCATGTTGGGACGGTCTTGGTGGAGTCTGCTCCTCAGTCAAGGGGCTGCCCCTGGGTGATGAAGGCAAAGCTATTTGCTGTGCTCAGAGCCCAGCATGTGTTTTTAGCTAGCAGATTTGACCACAATTTTCGAACCTGTGAAAGCAGAGCCACCCTGCCTAGTTCTCTCAAAGTTATGGGTAGGCTTAAATGTTATTTTTATCCTGGTGACATGCATACTTGTAGAAACCTTCTGTGAGCCCCTGAAACCCTTTTGTGACTAATCTAAGAGAAAAGATAAAAGATTGACCTATGGGTCGCACCTGTGCACAGGCCTGGGTCCAAGGAAATTTATCAGACAACATTGTGACTGGAGTGCCATTGCGCTCAGCTTCCCTTTGTGGGATCTGGGTGGCAGGCAGCTCTCAAACTCAGCCTGACCTTCTTTCAGAGTCAGATGCCCTTTTTCTTTCTTAGGATAATCTGATGAACAAAAATGCTTCAAAATGTGTTTTTCTTTTTCACTTCTGTCACAAAAGTTAAAATATACTTTCCAAATCAGAAGAAAACATTTTCCTTGGTAGTCTTTGAAAAACTAGGAGATTGTGAAGAACCACGTTGAGATTTTTGTATACTTATCCAATTCTCATTCATTAGTAAATAGCTATATGTGTGTGTTTAAACACACACAAGGAAAACCACATAAAAACACATACACCAATCATAGTAAAGTCATTAAGAACAACATTGTGTGTGTGTAAAGCTTCATGAAGTTCTTATTTTAAAAAAACACCAAAGCTTGTTTATCCCTTATAGTGAACCCAAGCCATTATGAACATAAGCAAGATGAAGAGATTACGAGTTGTGTTGCCAAAAATGCAAAGTGGAATGAGGGGGCCTGCACCAAAACAAACTTTCTGGTGCTTCACAGCTAAGAGAGCATGCTCAGTGGGTCAGAAAGATTAAGGCGTCCCTCCTTCTAGGAGTCTGAAATCCAGTCTTCAATCTAGGGACATTCTTGTAGGCATTGGGTGCCTTCTCTTTCCTTCTTTCCTCAATTTACCATGGATGTACTTCAATCTTGCAAAAACAATTAACAAATGAGTTATGCATTTTTACTCCTATACATGAAGTGTTTGACAAGTGATGGTAAAAACAAAAACAAATTTGGTTTGCATTTTTGAAATTTCAGTACATTTTTGCCATTAATGCTATGATGCATGGAAAAGCTGTTTGAATGCTTTTTAATTAGTAATCACAAAGAAAAGTGTAATTTATACTTTCAACACATATTTTAAATGTATTTCTTCTTAGGAAGTTTTATCCTTTCTCTTCAAAAGGAGTTTATTTTTTAAAATATTCCAGCTGGAACACATGTTCCTTTTATATATCTTGTCTGGCTTCATCTTTTTGTACATTCTTAAAAATTGGCTGTTCTGGAGATTGAATAAATTATGTGAGTTGGAGGTGGAAGAGAGACAGTGGGACAGGAGAGATACCTTATGCTGCTGAGAGAGCATCTTTCATATTCTCAGAGTTTCTCTGGAGTGTTCACCAAACACTTGTATTAATAATTCAAACCCTCTTGTGCCTTTTCCTATTTCATCTGGTGCCAGCACAGACAGCATCTACTTTCAAAAAGACAAGGACTTAAAAACTTACCCAAGTTCAGGGTGGATTTTATTTTTATGAACATCAGTGAGCATTATAATTTTGCTGAGAAAACAAAGTAAAATAAATGTGCATACTTCTTGTTTAATAGGAGAAATAAAATAACTCTAAGATTCAAGTAGGTGACTTTCATTTTTATGTACCTGGTCTAAAGTTCATGGAAGAATGGACAAACTGTTTATTAACATGAATCTGAAGACAGGGAGAGGCTAAATTTCACAAAACCCTCCTTAGAATATTTATGGGCAGCTTGAGGGAGGTGTATGTATTTTGTTAAATGAGGATTCATCACTGGTCTTTCAGGAGCACCCAGTCTGGTGAAAATTACCAGTTGTCAATCAGAACTCAGATTGAGGCTGTGGAGGCTGTGGGCCACATTAGAAGGGGCTGTGGGTGTGCACTGTATGGATTGGCTCTGCAGAGAGAGGAAGTTTTAGCCAAGCAAGAACAAAGATTTGGCCAAGTATCTATTTTTAGATGCTGCCAGAGAATTGCCTGACCCAGCAAGTACAGAGTTTTCTCTGACCAGTATGTTGGGGATGGAGGGTCACAAAAGTGTCATATCTCAAGAGGCCACAAAGTTCCAGGCTTAATATTTGAACATTTAAACTGAAGCCAGTGGGTGTTAGTGGGCTAGAGCTTCCATAGCAATACACCACCAACCAAAGGCCTAAGTAAGAGTAATTTATTGTCACAATCTGGAGGACACATGTCCAAAGTGAAAATGTAAGAAGAGTGGGTTTTCTCTGATGTAGGCAATTTCTTGGGCATGTGAAAGCCTGGGACATCTATTTCTTTTAGAAAATAAAGGTACAGAAATACTTCACTGCATTTTTCTAAGGACAAATGAAAAATTGCAATTAAATTACGGGTGTATTTGGCAATATGTGAAGTTATTAATAAGTTTCATCCATGATGGGATCATCAAGAATGTTCACTCACCTCCTGCAACTTTAGTACCTGAAAGAATCCCCTGGTTTTATTACAGGACCCCTGACAACCAGGCTCTTATAACTTTGCCCTCCTGGGTCACAGCTCATGATGATGCTGAGAGACCGTGTGAACTCTGGTTAACCCCAACAACAACAAAAAATTTTTAAAAAATGGTGCAAAATTTAGCACATGGCAAAATAAATTCACTTATATGTTTTTCTAGATAATTATCTGGGCCATTTCTCAATGTATATTTTATTTATCATATTTCTTTTTTTCTTTTTGTTTTTTTATTTTTTAATTCATTTTTATTGTTAGACTTATCAGGGTGACATCTGTTAGCAAGGATTACATAGGTTTCAGGCATACAATTCTACAGTGCATTGTCAACTTGATGTATAATAAGTTCTGGACCTAAAGTGACTTCTGTATCCATCACCTTATATTTACCTTCCACCTTCCTCTCCCACCCCCTCCCCTTTCTCCCCTCCCTAACCCACTCATCCCAAAATAAAAAAGTAAACTATTGATTGTGTCCATGGGTTATTTGTTTGTTCATTTTTTTCTTTGCTTTCCGTTTCATATTCCGCATATGAGTGAAGTCATATAGTTCTTTGTTTTTACTGTCTGGCTTATTTCACTAAGCATGATGGTCTCCAAGCCCATCCATTTTGTTGCAAATGGCAATATTTCATCTTTTCTTATACCTGAGTAATATTCCATTGTGTATATGTACCACAGCTTCTTTATCCAGTCATCTGTCACAGGGCACTTTTGTTGTTTCCATGTTTTGGCCACTGTGAACAGCGCTGCGATGAACATTGGGGTACATAAGTCTTTGCGGACAAAGGATCTCAAGTTTTTTGGGTAGATCCCCAGAAGGGGGATTGCTGGGTGAAATTGTAACTCCATTCCCAATTTTCTGAGGATCCTCCACACTGCCTTCCACAGTGGTTGTACCAGTTTTCACTCCCACCAGCAGTGCACCAGAGTTCCTTTTTCTGCACATCTTCTCCAGCACTTGTTATTCCTTGTCTTGTTGATAGTAGCCATTCTCACAGGTGTGAGGTGGTATCTCATTGTGGTTTTGATTTTCATTTCCCTGATAGCTAATGAGGATGAGCATTTTTTCATATGTCTTCTGGCCATTTGTATTTCTTCGTGGGAGAAGTGTCTGTTTAGTTCTTCTGCCCACTTTTCAATTGGGTTGTTTGGTTTTTTGTTGTTAAGTCTTATTAGTACTTTATATATTTTAGATATTAGACCCTTATCTGATGCATTATTTGAAAATATTTTCTCCCATTCAGTTGGCTGTCTCTTTGCCTTGTTGATGGTTTCTTTTGCTGTGCAGAAGCTTTTTAGTTTTATATAGTCCCATTCATTTATCTTTGCTTATACTTCCCTTGCCTTTGAGGACAGGTTCATGAAGTCTTCCTTGAGTCCTGGGTCTATAAGTTTAGTACCAATGTCCTCTTCTATACAGCTTATTGTTGCAGGTCTGATATGAAGGTTTTTATTCCATTTAGAGTTAATTTTTGTATATGGAGAGAGTTCACAGCTCAGGTTCATTTTTTTGCATATGTTTTTCCAGTTTTCCCAAGCACCACCTACTAAAGAGGCTGTCTTTTCCCCATTGTATGTTTTTTGCTCTTTTATCGAAAATTATTTGTCCATATATTTGTGGGTTCATTTCTGGGTTTTCAGTTCTATTCCATTGGTCTCTATTTCGATTCTTCTGCCAGTACCAAGCTGTTTTGACTATTGATGCTTTGTAATATATATAGAAGTCATGAAGTGTAATTCCACCAGCCTTATTCTTTTTATGTAGTATTGCTGTGGGAATTCGAGGTCTTTTATGGTTCCATATAAATCTACTAATTCTTTTATCTATTTGATGAAAGTATGATTGTGGGATTTTGATGGGTATTGCATTAAATCTGTAGATGGCTTTGGGCAGAATGGCCATCTTAACAATGTTAAGTCTTCCTATCCATGAACAGGGGATATTTTTCCACCTCTTAAAGTCTGTTTCAATTTCTTTCAAAAGTGTCTTATAGTTCTCTGTGTATAAGTCTGTCACGTTCTTTGTTAATTTCCAGGTATTTCATTCTTTTTGTTGTAATAACAAAAGAAATTGACTCCCTCATTTCTTTTGTTGTGGATTCGTTGTTTGTATAAAGGAATGCTGTTGATTTTTGTACATTGATTTTGTATCCTGCAATTTTACTATATTCGTTAATTGTTTCTAATAGTTTCCAGGTGGAATCTTTGGGATTTTTTATATAAAGGATCATGTCATCCGCAAATAGTGACAATTTGACCTCTTCTTTCCCAATTTGGATACCTTTGATTCCTTTCTCTTGCCTGTTTGCTGTGGCTAGAACTTCCAGTACTATATTAAATAACAGTGGTGACAGGGGGCATCCCTGTCTTGTTCCTGATTTTAGGGGAATAGGTTTCAACTTCTCCCCATTGAGTACGATGTTAGCCGAGGGTCTCTGATATATGGCCTTTATTATGTTGAGATATTTTCCTTCTATACCTATTTTATTTAGTGTTTTGATCATGAATGGATGTTGTACCTTGTCGAAAGCTATTTCCGCATCAATTGAATTGACCATATGGTCTTTATCTTTGATTTTGTTTATGTGGTGTATCACATTGATTGATTTTCCTATGTTGGACCATCTTTGTGCTTCTGGGATGAATCCCACTTGATCATGATGTATGATCATTTTGATTCATTGTTGTATTCTGTTTGCTAATATTTTGTTCAGGATATTTGCATCTGTGTTCATCAGAGTTATTGGTCTATAGTTTTCTTTTTTTGTGTTGTGTTTGCCAGGCTTTTGTATTAGAGTAATGTTGGCCTCATAGAAAGAGTTAGGAAGTATTGCTTCCTCTTCAATTTTTTGGAAGAGTCTGAGGAGAATAGGCGTTAATTCTTCTTTGAATGCTTGGTAGAACTCGTTGGTGAAACCATCTGGTCCAGGGCGTTTGCCTTTACGGAGATTATGGATAGTCATTTCATTCTCACTGTTATTAATTGGTTTATTTAGATTATCCAGTTCTCCTTGGTAGGCTATAATTTTCTAGAAAATTGTCCATTTCTTCTAGATTGTTAAATTTTGTGGCATAAAGTCCTTCATAATATTTTCTTATAATCCTTTATATTTCTGTGGTATCAGTGGTAATTTCTCCCCTTTCATTTCTAATTTTGGATATTTGTGTCCTTTCCTTTCATCCTTTGATTAGTCTCGCCAGGGGTTTGTCAGTTTTGTTGACTTTCTCAAAGAACCAGCTCTTTGTAACATCAATTTTTTCTATTGTCTTTCTGTTCTCTAATTGGTTTAGCTCTGATTTTATTTTTATTGTTTCTTTCCCTCTGCTGACTTTGGGTTTTGTCTGCTCTTCTTTTTCTAGTTCTTTAAGATGGCATGCTAAGATGTTTGCTTGTGATTTTTCTTGTTTCATAAGATACGCCTATAATGATAGAAATTTCCCTCTTATTACCGCTTTCGCTGTGTCCCAATAATTCTGATATGTTGTATTTTCATTGTCATTAGTTTTTATATATTTTTTAATCTCATCTTTTATTTGTTCTTTTATCCAGTCCATTTTTAAGAAGGTGTTGTTTATTCTCCATGTATATGTGGTTTTTTCTGCTTTCCTTTTACATTTGATCTCCAATTTCAAAGCTTTGTGGTCTTAGAATACACTTGGTATGATTTCAATCTCCTTGAATTTGCTGAGGCTACTTTTGTGTCGCAGCATATGGTCTATTCTTGAGAATGTTCCATGCGCACTAGAAAAGAAGGTTTAGTCTCTTTTTGCTGGATGAAGTGTCCTGTCAATGTCAATGATGTCCAATTGCTGTAATGTGTCGTTTAGAAATGTTATTTCCGTATTTATTTTCTGATTGGATGATCTGTCCATGGCTGTTAGCAGGGTGTTTAAGTCCCCCACTGCGATTGTGTATTCACCAGTTTCTCCTTTCAAGTCTGTTAGTAGTTTCTTTGTATATTTTGGTGCATCCTGGTTGGGAGCATATATGTTGATTAGTGTCAAGTCTTCTTGTTGTTGCATAGTGGCTTTTATCATTATGTAATGACCATCTGTGTCTTTTAGTATCTTTGTTACCTTGAAATTTATTTCATCAAATATCAGTATGGCCAGTCCTGCATTTCTCTGGTTACCATTTGCTCGGAGTATTGTATCCCCTCCTTTCACTCTGAGTCGGTGTTTGTCCTTACAGCTGAGGTGTTTTTCTTGGAGACTACATATGGAGTCATTCTGTTTTAATCCAGTCTGCTACTCTGTGTCTTCTTATTGGTGAGTTCAGTCCATTAACATTTAGAGTGATGATCGATATGTGAGGATTTCCTGTGCCCATTTTTTATTTCTTTCTTACTTTTTGTTTGTTTGTTTGTGTGTTTATTTTTGTTTCTTTCTTGTTGCCCCAACTTTGTTCCATTTTTCCCGATGTTTTGTTTCAGGCTGAAGAGCCTCCTTCAGTATTTCTTGGAGTGCTGGACTTGTGCTGGCAAATTCCCTCAGCTTCTGTTTGTCTGAGAAGGTCTTTATTCCACCTTCATATCTGAAAGATGATTTTGCTGGATAATTTATTCTTGGCTGCAAGTTTCTCTCTTTTAAATTTTTGAATATTGGGTTCCACTCTCTCCTGGCTTGTAGAGTTTCTGCTGAGAAATCTGATGCCAGCCTGATGGGTTTTCCTCTAAAGGTTATAGTTCTTTTTTCCCTGGCAGCCTTGAGAATTGTCTCTTTGTCTTCATTTTTGGACATCTTTAGTACCATGTGTCTTGGAGAAGATCTGTTGGGGTCCAGATATCTGGAGGACCCGTTTTCTTCTTGAACTTGGGGTTCTAGATCTTTACATCAGTTTGGAAAGTTCTCATCTACGATTTGTTTGAGTATGTTCTCTGTAGATTGCTCTGTCCCCTCTTCTATGCCTATTGTCCTGATGTTGTTTTGTCTCATGGAGTCGGATATTTCTTGCAGAGTTCTTTCAATCCTTTTGGTTCTATATTCCCTCTCTTCCTCTTTCTGAACTATTTCCATGTTTTTTTTCTTCAATATCACTAATTCTTTCCTCCATCTGGTTGGTCCTGTTTCCTATGGCAGTTATTTCATTTCTCACTTCTTTTATGGTATTATGTATTTCTCGTATTTCCGTCTCAATCTTTCTTATGTTTTGAATTTCTTTGTTAAATTGTTCTTTTTGTTCACAGAGTTCCTTTTTTATGTCGTTTATATCCCTTTTTATATTGTTTATCTCAGCTATGGTGTTTTGCCAATAGGTTTTCATTTCTTTCACAGTCTTTAGAGTGGCTGCTTTAAATTCTCCGTCACTTAAATGAGACCCTTCCAGATGTAACAAGCTGTCTTCTGGGTAAATTTCATGTTCTTTCTATGGAGTTTTAGTTTTTAAGGAATTCATCCGGTCCGCTGGGTTCTTCCTCTTTGACATGAGGGCTTTATGTTCAGTGCCCAGATTATTGCTTTTTGGTGTCTTGCTATAGGGCAGACACTAGGTGGCACTCGGGGTCAAGTTTTGGGGGAGAGGGGGATGTTTGTTTCTTGTTTCTGATCTCCTACTGCATTTGGAGTCTATGCGCAAATATCCTGGGGAGAGGCCAACAAAAGGCTTTCCAAAGGCGGCTCTGCCTTCTGCTCTTTGCTGGGGAAGCAGTTTCCAGGCTTGTTTTTGCTAGCTGGGGTGAATGCTATCAAATCAGTCTTTGTTCCCAGCCCTGATTCAGTACTTGGCCGTCTAAGGGCTCACACTGCTTTTAGAACCCTGGGGTGCATGAGGAAGTGACCGCTCCATAAGTCCAAAGCTGTGGGCCTGGCCTGAGACAGAAGGATCGCCTTTGCAGCAGGCTAGGAACAGGAACTGCAGCCCTGTGTTGGTCTCCAGGGGGTTAGAGCTGGGGTATCAACTTTGCAGTTCAGATTCCTGGCTCAGACCTACCACTCAAAAGTTCCCGAGGCTGGCTCCCAAACTCCTTCTGTCCCAAGCTCCCCAATCCCTCTCCCCTCCCCCAAACTGTGCAGCTCTTAATAGTCAGCAGGGATCGCGTCCAGCATGGTCCGTGTCTGCTCCCTTCCCTCTCTCCAACTCGCCCCCTTCTCGCCAGCCTTCAGGTGTTTACTTGCGATTTGTGGATTTCTCAACAGCCGGTTTGTCACTCAAGGTCCTCTTTCTTGGCTCCTGGATGGCCGTTCAATTGTGTTTTCTGGGAGAGGCTTTAGGGACCTCCTTTCCAGTCGCCATCTTGTCTTCTCTCTCCATATTTATTTTTTATCATTTTCAGAGAAAATTTACACAGAGCATATGTATACTTTAAGCCCGCTTTATTCAACTAACTAAGCAGACCCAGAAGGACAGGCTTTACTCCTTAGAATCAATTATTACAATTTTTCTACAAGTCTTATCATGTTAAAGAAAGTCCATTTTGTAAGCTTCTTACAAGCCAATTCAATCATTATATCTAGAATTTAGAAAATGGACATTATAAATGTGTCATTCATGCTATTTCAGAAGCTTCTACTACTGTCTGCCACATAATAGGGGCTTATTAAGTGCTTGTCAAATTAAAGATTTAAACTTCTGCTAGGATTTCTCTCTCTCTCTCTCTCTCTCTCTCTGTGTTTGTGTGTGTGTGTGTGTGTGTGTGTGTGTGTGTGTGTGTGTGCGCGCGCGCGCTCACGTGTATGCTTGCTTTCTTGCTTTTGTGTGTGTGAGAGAGAGTTTGAAGGGAAGAAAAGTCACTTGGAGTCACTGGGTTAAAGTAAAAACCAACACCATTAAATTGGAAGTAAAGGTTAAAGATAGTCTAGAAGCAATAGTCTCAATATAGGTGTAAAAATATCACTACCGTGACCTGAGGCCCTGCTATGAACCAGAAACTTTGCTTACTGAAGCACATGAATGAATTTGCTCACAGGCCTGCAAGGATTGTCATCTCCATATTCAAGTAAGGAAATGAGCTGGGAGAGAACTTTGACACAAGAGATACTAACAGTGGTTGGCAGCCAGAATTTGAAGACCCAGGGCTGCCCCATGGCAACAGTGTGTTTCCAATAACAGTTTTCCTGTCATGACCCACCTCCATCAGCAGGCAGAACTGTCGTTCAGCTGAGGGTACTGGCTTTTTCTCTGTCTCTGTGATTTTGAGGTGTGTCTGTTCATGAATATCACACTTGGAGAGAGAAGATTCCAGTCCCACATATTTCCCAAGTAGTCAGAAGATCCAGAATAGTGACCCTAGTCAGTCCCCAGAGGGAGATAGTTTCTTGAAAATCCATAAGACCACTAGGGTGCTGTCATTACCATAGACCAAGCATGTCTTACTTCCATACCCACATGATAACACATGTTTTTTTGTGTCTGAATCAGCATCTGGCTGGAGATGGTGCCTGTTGCAGGATAAAAACTTGCCTTTTCCATATAATTCAGCCACAATCTCCACTGGTTTTCACAGCCAGAAGTTGTGGGAACTTCAATTCTTACACTGGAACCCTGGGCTGGAAGCCTAATGTGGGGCTGGGACAACTCACTCTTGAGGAGAGGCCTCGACAGCTAAAATATTCCTTCCAAATCTTACCAGCCACCATGAGGTTCTCTCAAAATCTTATATTGTTTCCTTTTCTTTAGTCTCCATCATAATAGTATCAATTTTCTTGTTACTAATTTTAAATCTATTCCTATTAATGTGCTAATGAGATACAATAAGTTTTCTCTATTTTTAGATGATGCAAGTCTAAGCACCACACCACACATATACTAGGCTCAACAAGGTGGCAGAGGTACAGGTCAAGGCTGATCACTGATATTCCCACTGCAAGTCCCACAAAGCACATGGTATTTTACTGTGGAGGAGATCCCATATCCAGTCTCAGACAGGTCTTAAATTAAAGACCATAAGTAAAAAAGAAAATTTAGACATGTTCTCACTTTTATTTTATTAATTTTTAAATCATGAATGGATTTTCAATTTTATCAAACAGCTTTCCCCTCCTTCAAGCAAAGATGATGTAAATTATTTTCTTCAGTCCATTCTAATAGAGTGTTGTTTGGGTTATGTTTGCTAATATAAATTAAATTTAGTAATTTTAAGTGCATTTGGCTCATAGTTTATTTGTGCCCCATGATTGGGGTTTGAGATTGATGTTTTGCCAGCTTTAATAATGATTTAAAATTCTTTCTCTTCTACCTCCTTCTTCTGATCATCAAGTTTTAGTATTAGTCAAGTACCTTTTTCTCAAATTGTTGGAAATCTGCTGTTAAAATTATAGGGCTAAATACACTTCTGCAGGAAGGCGGTAAATTCTTTAAATACTTCATTTCTTCCTTATTAACAAGTTTATTTAGAAAGTTTGCATTCTATTGGGGTCAATTTAGGTGACATGTGTACTTTTCTAGATTACTTTTATTTAGATACAGTTCAGAAAATGTTGCCTTTACCTATTTTTTACTTTCCTCAAAAATGTAATAACTTATATTTATTATTCTCTATTATTAATGGTTCATTGTTTTTATTTTTGTTGGTCTTTGATATTTAAAATCAACTCTTGTATTTAGTAATTGTGTTTGTTCTGTTACTACATAAATGATTTCTTTCTATTACATTAATTTTTCTGTTATGTGTTCCTTAAATTTATTTATTTTTCTTTTGTAATTTTTTCTTTAATTATTAATTGATGCATTTTTATTTAAGTTTGCTAATCAATGTGAGACTACATGGGGGGGCATCCCTGTTGTTGTAGTGGCTAGGCTTTGGTGCTCTCATTGCCACACTCTGGATTCAATTCCCAACCAGGGAACTAACCAGGGGAAAAAATATTATACAGCATAGAAAAATTTTTGAATGTTTTTACAAACTAATTCTGTGAATTCTGGTATCATGTTTTCATTATGTTTACATTTTTTACCTTTTCAGTATTGAGGTTCTGATTAATTCTTAAAATGTTATTAAATGGAAGTTTCTTAATTTTTATTTAGAAAAGGTTTTTATGGTTGGTTTTACTTTCTAATATATATTTTCTGAAATTTCTGAGTTGTTTCAATACTTTCTGTAACATTTCTACTTAGTTGATATCTATTGAGGCTTTACTTCTGGACTCATAAAAGGCCAATTCTTAAAGACTGCTACATGAACAATTGAGCATGCTCATATATTTTCTGTTTCCATGGCATATAATTAGACATGTATTAATTATATTCACCTTAATAAGTGCATTATTTAAATCTTATATATTGTGATATATTTTGTCTACTATTATCTCTTATGTAATGACTGCAGTGAATTAATATTCTATCACTGGTATATTACTGTTTATCCACATCATCAGTTTTTATTTCATAAATGTTGATTTCAAATTATTTACAGCATAAACCTGAGGTTTCTACTACTTAAATTCAAATAATCGTCCTATCACATATTAAGAGTTTGGTTTTGGTTGAGTTACTCTACTGAGCTGAACTGTCCTTATCTGGAAAATGGGATAATGATCTGTACATTGTTGAATCATGACACAATTTGGGAATAATGCCTGTGAAGTACCAGGTCTATGGAAATGCCAATAAACTGCTGTGGTTTTAATTGTCACTGTCACTATTTTTGTACTCCATTAGAAAACATAATGGTTAGTATTTACGTGGAAGGTGTGATTAGCAGTGTACTTTTCAAATGATTTCTGTACCTCTCTAGTGTTCATTTAGGTAAACACATTTAGCACAAACAGTACTTTTTATGTCATTGATGCCAATTTGATGCTGTTATTCATCATTCTACTGCTAATTTGTTAGCTGTCAGTACTTTATCTACTTCTGGAGCTATCTTTTATTGCTTATACACCTATAATTCTACTTTTCTGCTACTTCTAATGTGTCTTATAATACAACTGTTTCTCCTGGTGTTGTACCACTATATTGTACCACTACCGCAATCATGGTTCATGAATTACAACTATTTATGAGCATTTTAGTATAAAAGAAAATAAGACCAGAAGTGGGATGGTTGAGGCACAGTTCTAGATTTTTCATATGTTCAAATATATTGGTTGTTCTCTTAGAGCATGGTACTTAATCTGGCAGATAAAGATATCAGTGCTTTCAAAGTTTCCTCACAGAGTTGTTACTAGGTTCAAATGAGATAATGTTTGTAAAAGCCCTGAAAAGACTCTAAGGCACTAGAGGCTCTTAAAGATTATAAGATCCCTGTGTCTGTCTTTGTTTGTTCCTAAAAAACATGGCTTGTACATGTGTGTGAGAAAGGATGGGAAAGGGATGAGAGAGTGGAGAAAGAGAGGAGGAGATAAATACTGACAGCAGATTATAAAATGGAGTGCCTCAGTTTCTACATGTGGTCCTTGTCCAAATGTGTTCATGCAGAGAGAGGATCATGCTGGGATTTAGATTCTAGAGCTGACTTAATTCTGCTCATTCTGGAGACAGAAATCAGGTTTATAGAGACCAAAGCATAAATAACAATTTCCTTTTAGAACATGAAATCTCAAATTTTCAAGATAAAAATAAGTAGTCATAGATGCATCACAAATGAAAAAAAGGCAATCAAATGAATGAGAAAAATATTTGAAAACAATGTGTCTGATAAGGGGCTAATATTTATAATATATAAAGAACTTATGCAACTCAAGAACAAATAACCAAACAATCCAAATAAAAAATGTCAAAGAACCTGAACAAATATTTTTCCCTGAATACATACAAACAGCAAACAAATATGTGAACAATGCACACTTTCAGTAGTTTCCAGGGAGATGCAAATCAAAACCACAATGAGACAGCACTTTACACCTGTTAGAATGGATATTATGAACAAGAGAAGAAATAAGTAGTGTTGGAGAGGCTGTGGAGAAAAATTCTCATACACTGATGGATAAAATTCAAATTGGTATAACTGCTATTGAAGACAGTATGGATCTTTCTCAAAACTTAAGAATGGAGTCACTATATGTCCCAGAAAATATCTAATTCCCAAATTTGAAAACCTGATTCCACAATGATATATGTTATTTTCCATAATGTTAACTGCGGTACTGTTTATGGTGGCTAAATCATAGAAACAACCAAAGTGTTTTTGATAGATCACTGGATAGAATACTTGTGATACATATACATGATAAAATATTACTCAGCCATAGAAAAGATAACATACCGCGATTTGTGACAATATGAATGGACCTTGAGATCATCCTGCTAAGAAAAGTAAGCCAAACAGAAAAATAATAAGAATCATATGACTTTACTAATATGTGGAATACAGAACTGAAAGCAACAGAGAAACAAAAACTCATGGACACAGTAAATAGTTTAACAGTTACCTGAGGATAAGGGGAAAGTGGTGGAGACATCAAATATATGGTGATGGAAGGCAACTGACTCTAAGTAGTGAACACATAATGCAACACATAGACAATGTATTGTAGAATTATACACCTGTAACCTCTGTAAGATTTACTAACCAACTTCACCCCAATAAATTTCACAATAAAAACCATTTACTCAATCCAAAAAAGAAGGTAGAAAGTAAGATTAAATAGAAGTGAAAGCAACAACTATGAAATAAAAGTATATCTTGCACAATAAATGTTACAAAAATATTCATTTAAACACAGATATGTCATATTGAATTAAAGACAATTATATCTTGCATGTACATCTAGAAATGTTCAAAATAAAATGCTAAAATAATTTTTTCAAGGAACATATATAGAAAAGAAGTAAATATTAATAGTGTTAATATGGATGAAGATTATTTTCACTGTAATGATAGTTTTTAATTTCAACAGAAAAGAATGACAACCTTCAATTTGTATTCTTCTAATAAAAAGTACTCACAATGTATTTGGAGAAAAAGTGACAAAACTCATAGAAGAAATTCACAAATCCTCCATGATACTAAGATGGTTAAATGTACATCTGTTAGTAATTGGTAAGTTGAGTAGATAAAACTTAATAAAGATATACCATATTTTGCCATGTATAATGCACATGCATACTCTCAGTCCAGACTTTCAGGGAAAATCTATTTTCATTTTAATTTTTAATTCAAATATTTATTTGTTTATATTTACATACTTGTTTTATGTATTGTAAATGAATTTTAACCTTTATTTCTTAATATTATGATACAATAAATTTTACATAATAAATTATTAGAAAACACAAGAACACAAAAGGTGCAAAACTCAAAAACACACAGAAGGTAAAAAAAAATTATATACCAGTAACAAATTTATGACATTTATGTAGTGTAGAAAGATAAGAATTCTCCATCATTGTCAATATCAGTAGTATCATCTTATTCAATTTCTACATTGCTCGTGTCTTTTGAAGAGTTACTTTTCTCATCCTGATAAACTTCATTGTCCTCAGTTCCATCCATTGCATTACTGGTGCCACACATTTTAATGATTTCACAACCACTTCCTTCTTGACCCCGTTCCATGATCTTAGGATCTAATCACAAACCTGAGTAATGATGCTTTTTTCATTTTGGCTGTAGATGTTAAATTATTATCTGCTAACTAAATCTACGATGTCCACTCTTTTTTCATTAGGACTTTAATTGGCTTGTTTACTGACACATCAATAGGTTGCTGTTGGCTACTTATCCAACCAGGTTTCACAGCTAGTTGGATTTTCAAGTCCACTATGATGTTTTTGCACTTTGTATAACATGAGTATTAGAGTGATAAAAAATGAGCAAAACTGTTTCTTGGTTGGTTGGTTTGTTTTAAATAATCCTCCAGCCTTCATGACCAGACTTTGTTAAACTAGGTTTTCATGCTTACTTAATTCATTCTTTTGTTTCATACACATAGGAAAGTACTTCACTAAAAATCTTTTCTTTCAGAAATATATTTATTTTAAAGATGATAATAGGTGGTAGGTTTGTCACATCTGCACAATAGGCTGGAACAGCAGTGAAATCTATTTTCTCATGCACTAGTTTTAACAGCCACAGTCTTTACTCCTTGGATGTCCACAGTTTTCTTGGATGGCACATCAAATGGGAGTGAGACCTCATCCATATTGGTAATTTGAGAGAGCTCAAAGTTGCAAATCTTTCAAAGATACATAACATAACAATGAAATTACAACACTTGATTCTCACGTGCTGCTGCAAGATTTGGGGCCACTTTTGTTCATGTACTCATGCACAAAACTTTTATTTTCATGAAGTTAAAGCAACATTTAAGTGTCCATGGGAAATCATTAATTTTTTAATCTCATGCAGTTATTTTACCCTCTTATCTTCCTGGTCAAAATAGAGATCCTACTTTTCTGCTGGTCTATAATTTAGTTCCTCACCTCCTCTTCTACTTTTAGTAACTTTGGATGTTTTCCTCACATTATGTTCTACTGTGTTTGCATCTCAAGAAGCTTTCTTTTCTGTTGCCTTCACTATCTGATACATTCGCTTTGAAAGAACATGCAAAAGGTCTCTGGACTGCCTTGTTTCCATGCTCTTTAGAATATTTAAAAACTTAGCTTAAAGCTTGAAGTGTACGTAAATTATTTTGAAATTTTCCAAAGAATTTTCCAATAATTTTTGTAAAAATATCACCTAGATTGCCAGACTTGCCTAAAGTGTACATAGAAAAATATCACCTAGATTGCCAGACTTGCCTAAAGTGTACACTGTTCACCCTATGGTAATATTCAACATCGCCTATCTACTCAATTCAGAGTCACTTACTCTGTGTAAAACAATACTTCTCTCTTCAATTCATTCCATTGAATTGCTGGCTGGAATTGCTTTCATTGCAAGTTTTTTGTAACTTCAACAATGTCCAGTTGTTTAGGAAAGCCAGGTAAATCCAGCACAGAAATCCTTCAGCTGCCTCTACCAGTATTTCCATGTAGATCCAACAGTGGGAAATATGATGCACCTGAGGAAAAGTATATGCCCAGGACAGGACACTATTGCCTGCCATTAGTCTGGGCAGGAGGACAAAAAAGACAGTGACATCACTAAAGGAAGATCTTTACTCTCAGGTAAGATACAGGCAGTGTATCCATCTTGTGACAACAATGTGGATAGTAAGGTTTTTCCTCCTACTCTATGATACCAGAGTAGTTACCCAAGAGTTTGGGGCCAAAGCTACTCTAATGGGGTGATCAAATACAAAGGAAGAAGCCAGAGGGGAAGGACAAATGTTTCCTTTAGTATAGGTCCTCTGGCACTCTCTGGAAGGGTCACATGCACAGAAAGAGACTAGCACCCCATCCATGGCTTCAAGATCAATACTTCCTTGAGTCCAACACCCCAAGGTTCTATTAGAGCCAGCCAAGATTCATGAGAGGCCCAGGTGGTCCAAGGCCATGACGATGAGGCTTGTTTTCCTGGTGCCAACGAGTCAGGAACAGGGAGGAATAGAAATCCACTATATACTTTTGGTATCTGGTGTGGGTTAGCAGAGTTAGGATATATTTTCAAACAAATGGGGTGAACCTTGAACAATTAGGTCTAACAGAAACAAAGCAGTACATATGGGTTGTTCATTTAATAGCCTGACTGCATGGTGTAGATTACTTCTCCATTTGCATAGACCAGGTCCCAGGACGTTTACTTTTTCCTTTAATAAACCATTATATCATTCTATCATACCTGTGGCTTGGGGTCAGTTAGGTACATGCAGCTGCCAATAAACATCATTCTGATGAGCCCAAGCCTGCATTTTGTGTCCAGTAAAGTGAATGCCCCTGTCACTGCTTATTATCATAGGAGTCCCGTAGGAAGCTCTCAGCTGATCAAGTGCAGCAAGGGTATGTACTTGGGTGGCCGCAGCCGTGGGCCAGGAAAATCCCAACCCAGTTTCTGTATCTACTGCTGTATAGGCATATTGATAACCATGATTTGTTGGCAAGGGCCTGATATAGTCCACTTGCTACTCTTGAAAGCATGGCCCACCCTTTGGCACAATACCCAGTTCTTACAGCAGGCAGTGCCAGTGGGGGTGCTGTTTTGCACAAGCTTTTCACTTTTGCACAGCCTGTTGACATTGTGCCTGGGTCAGGGTCATACCCCATAGACGAGATACCTGTTCTATGGTTCAGGCTCCAACATGTCTCAGCTTGTGATGTAGCCAGTGACATGGATTTCTTGGGTGGGACAGGAATTGGCTTTTTCTCACATAAGCAAGAGCATCAGAAGCATCATTTCCAGGCACCCTTAAAGGATTTAAGGAACATGGAACATGGTAAATGATGGCCCCCTCTTGGAGACCACGTTTATACAAATCCTGTCAAAGAGCCCTCCCCCAAAAAGGATGGTGCCCTATCAGCCAACCTTGGACTGCCCAGTGAAGGAGCCAGAGTGGTAATTTTTTGTACGCTGCCCAACTATCCATACAGACGTGTACAGGACCTGATTCATTCATCAGCACTAGCCACATAGCACTCAATTCAGACCTTAGTCTCGATTGTGCAGTCCATGTCTCATATCATGATTCATCTGTAGAGGTCTATATTGCCACAGCCACCTGTGTAGTTCATTGCCCTTTTTAGGAGCATTCTGTATACCAGGCATCTGCCAGGATAGGGGCTTGGCCCTCTACGTAGGGAATACCCATCTGTGGGTATGGCTCTTCTACTTGAAATTCTATAGGTCCTAGCAAGGCATGCAATTGATCTGATAAAGGGTTGAATGAGAAGCATGTCTTCTGTTCAAATTAGGCCCCTACATGGGCAAGGTAGGGGTTTAGGATACCCCTGTCCATAGCATCCACAACCAAGACCACAACCAGCTCTCTACCAAATATCTTGATTGGGTATTTACTAGATTAGAACCTGTTATGGTCTCACAGGACAAAAGGGCAGCATAAGTAGCAGCTAACTGTTTTTCTATAAGGGAATAGGTGGTTTCTGCTCCTTTCCATAATTGAGACCAAAAACCAATGAGCAATTTACAAGTCCCATGTTTCTGCCACAAGCCTCATTCAAACACTTTGTCATCCACTGACACCATTAAGAGAAGAGGGGTAGGGTGGTATCAACCACCTGTAGGGTTTGGAATTAGGCCACTGCTTGCTTCATGTCTTGAAATTACTCTTCTAACTCTGGAGTCCCATTCCAAGTAGCCCCTTGCCATATCAGATGATGTAAGGGATGAGTAAAAGTGAATAAATGAGGAATAAACACCCTCCAATAGTCTAACAAACCCAAAAAAGTCTGCAATTGCTTCACTGTTTTGGCTGGGGATATATCTGTATTTTATCATTGATGGTCTCCAGCATAACCTTAGTCTTACCCGACTAGACAACTTCCAAGAATTTGACAGACAACCAAGGCCATTGGGCCTTGTCTTCATTGATGGACCACCTTCAGGTTTTGAGGGCTTCTCATAGACTGGTGGCTGCAGTCTCGAGCTCTGCAAGAGAACCAGAAGTTAACATTATATCATCAAAATAATGGAACAGATGCACCCCTGCTGGCTTCGACCAGGTGGCCGTGTCCTGAGACACCAGTCCGTGGCACAGGATGGGACTGTGCAGATATCCCTGGGAAAGCAGTATGAAAGTACATTTCCATCCTCTCATGTGAAGGTGAATAGTATTTTACTGTCCAGCACTGTATCTATGGAGAAAAAGGGATTTTCCAGATCCACAACATTGTGATACTGTCTCAGTTAATGGGTAAGTTTGTTCATAAGATTCATAACATTGGACACTGCTGCATGCACTGGGGGCATAACTTTTTTCAGTTCCCAATAGTCCAGTTATTTGACAGGTGTCGTCAGGCTTTTTCACTGGCCATACGAGAGAGAATTATAAGGGCTATGCATTGAGCAGATTATGTGGGTTTCTTCAATCTTGAGAATGGTATGGACAATCTCTTCGTGACTACCTGGTAGCCGATATTGCTTTGTATGCATACCACAGGTAGCCTGGGACACCAAGGGTGCTTGATGGGGGTGCCTTCAAGCAATAGTCTTTATCCCTAGGATACACAGGTGAAATTATTTCATTGTTGTCAAAATCACCAGTCCTTGCAGCACATCCACCCCTAATATATATTCTGTGATAGGGGAAATATAGACTTTATAATCTTGTGGGGACAATCGCTCTATGCTCAGGGTTACAACTCCTTGTTTGACCCATATCATCCACCCAGCCTGCACATCCCTCAATAGTTGCTGTCAGACTGCTAAGGTGATCCAGATTTCCATATAGCAAAATGTTATTGGCTCCAGTGTCCACAAGGACTAGTACCCATGGCATATTATGGGGTACCAATAAATAGTAAGTTCAACATGTGGCCTCTAGTCCTCTGGGTCCTTCCACAGATGGGTACTTCAGCCAGACCCCTAGACTGGGTAAAAATTAGTCAGTCTCAAGTTCCAAATTGGGAGTATAACAGCCGGCAGAGGAGGAAACTGATGCTCAGGTTTCAGCTGCCTTCACAGAGCCAGCAGCACTCCTGTAGGCTGATGCTCTATTTTCTCTGTGGCTACTCTCACAGCTAATAGATCAAAGCACATCTGCTTGGCCTGGAGGGTTTCCTGTGACTGAACCCCTCCCCGGCCCCATTTGCTGCTTCAGCTTGAACTTCTGTTGCACTAAGGGGTGAGATTGCAATGTAGATATCAGGCTACCTGCCCTAGTG
Organism: Lyroderma lyra; assembly: GCA_004026885.1. Taxonomy (NCBI): domain Eukaryota; kingdom Metazoa; phylum Chordata; class Mammalia; order Chiroptera; family Megadermatidae; genus Lyroderma; species Lyroderma lyra. The sequence goes on along the minus strand of PVJL010009967.1, from coordinate 24,493 downwards.
GATTGTATAGACTCCTCTGAGCCCTGAAGCATACGTTTAAGAGTTGCCAGGTGCTCTCCCAGCATTTCCTCCCAACACTGCAACTGGCGTACCTGTTGAGCATGTTCCTGCATTTCCCAGCTGCTGTGCTACAGCACTACCAGTAACATCCAGGCTACCCGCCGGCCACCTCACCGTGTGCTGTCATAACATTTGACTCCATAGTTCCAGGGCCTTCTTGATATGCCCAGGTATTGGCCTAATCTCACCCCAGTCTTCTGGAGATGTCCATGTGACCAGATATATGACCACTGTGTGCCATAAAAAGGTGAAAGGTCACATTTCTTCCATCTTGGGACCCCAAGAAGTGCTGAGGGTAGTTCATACATCATCTTGCACACTACACCAATGGCCATTGCCAAGGTTTCCAGGCAGGGCAGTTTTCAGCAGTGGTACACCCAGTTGAAAAAACACACAGAGCTGACATAGGGGTACCATAATCATGCCAACCAGCAAGATACTTTGTGCATCTGGGACTATACACACACACACACTGTATATATATACACACACACACACACACACACACACACACATATATATATATATATATATATATATATATATATATATATATATATATATATAAAAACAAAAGTGGCACCTTGCTGCATCTGTCCAGTAGGGGTTTTTGGTTTTCCATGTTTACATAAGTCAGTACATGTGCAGTAAATGTCAGCCCCAGGAATTTCTCAACCCTAGATATGGACTAATTATGCCAACATCAAGCCTGGGCAGCCAGCCAGGCTTTAACACTTTACAATGGAACCGCCTGTAGTTCTTTACAATGGGCTTGGCTTTAACATTTTGGATCCAGACAGTGATGATATACCAGAGAATATAAATTTATGAAAACAGCATGTGCATCACAGAAGAACACCCTAGTCATAAATTATTTCAAAATTAGAGGACAGTTTTTCACAACACACAATGCCTCCAGTTTTTCTAATTAAAACCCCTCAATGGAAACTCCTATACCTAATAAAAAGAAGTAGTCATGGTTTAAAATTGAACATCATTTTTAGTGATCTCTTCCCTTTAATAAGCATTGAAGAATTTTTTATGAACATGAACAAACTAAAAGGTTATATTTAATTTGTAGAACCAGAAACACTTACTGATGTAATGTCTTCTATTCTGGTTATTGCATGCTCCTGACCATTGGCAGAATGGGAAAAATTCATGAGGGATCAAGACATCCGAGTTATAAATTCTACTCAAAGAGAGAAGTATGGGCATGGCAAATTCATGTGGCAGGGTCTAAGGCAAACAATTGGCATGAACTTTTAGTTAGCCTTTCTTATATAGGAAAATGCAGGAAGATTCTTTAATATCAAGATTTGGTCACCTGTAAAAAAATCAAAGGTGGAATCGGGGCCACAGTGAACTTTTCCTTTCAGCAGGCCAACCTTAGGTAAGCTTGTTTTCCAAGGTCAGGCTCACTGTTCACCAAGCAGTAGCCATATCAGTTCTTTTATATTGTAGCTGGCCAAGCTCAGCTAAACTTGGTTCCTGCTAGCCCCCTCAAGATTATTTTTGTTAACTGTTTCCCTGTCTAATCAGTATCATCTGCACAATCTTACAGTCCCTTCTTGAGAGCATGTGAAACATCAAAAAATTACTATGCTGAATTTCATTTAAGGTCTAACTTAATTTCAAGTTTCAAACTTAATTAAAACCTGGCAATGTTACTGTGAAGATTTCAATGAAATAAGTGTGTCATCTTTTAGAATTTTTCCAGGAGAAAATAAAAGAAAAATCAGGATTACCAAGCAAAGGCCTAAAAGAACTTTGAGTAGAATAAAAGCATTGAGGAGAGAGAAGACAAGATGGCGACTGGAGAGGAGGTCCCTAAAGCCTCTCCCAGAAAACACAATCGAACAGCCGTCCAGGAGCCAAGAAAGAGGACCCTGAGTGACAAAACAGCTGTTGAGAAATCCACAAATTGCAAGTAAACACTTGAAGGTTGGCGAGAACGGGGCAAGTCGGGGAGAGGGAAGGAAGCAGAGACAGGCCAAAATAGGACACGATCCCTACTGACTATTCGGAGCTGCGCAGTTTGGGGGAGGGGAGAGAGACTGGGGAGCTGGGGACTGAGTTTGTGAGCCAACCTCTGGAACGTTTGAGTGGAAGAAGGGCTGAACGAGGACTGTGAACTGCAAAGATGACACCCCAGCTCTAAGCCCCCTGAAGACCTACACAGGGTCTTCCTGTTCCCAGCCCACTGCAAAGGTGACCCTGCTGTCTCAGGCCAGGCCCACAGATTTGGACTTATGGAGCGGTCACTTCCTCATGCAACCCAGGGTTCTGAAAGCAGAGTGAGCCCATAGACAGCCAGGTGCTGAATCAGAGCTGGGAAGAAAGACTGATTTGATAGCATTCACCCCAGCCAGCAGAAACAAGCCTTGAAAGAGCTTCCCTAGCAAAGGGCAGAAGGCAGATCCACCTTTGGAACGCCTTTTGTTGGCCTCTCCCCAGGATATATGCGCATAACCTCCAAACGCTGTAGGAGATCAGAAACAAGAAACAAACAGCCCCCTCTCCACGAAAACTTGACCCCCAGTGCCGCCTAGTGTCTGCCCTACAGCAAGACACCACAAAAGCAATAATCTGGACACTGAACAAAAAGCTCTCATGTCAAAGAGGAAGAACCCAGCGAAAAGGATGAATTCCTTAAAAACTAAAACTCCTCAGAAAGAACATGAGATTGACCCAAAAGACAGTTGTTACAACTGGAAGGGTCGGATTTAAGCTACGGAGAATCTAAAGGCTGTGAGAGAAATGCAAACCTATTGGCAGAACACCATAGCTGAGATAAATAATATAAAAAAGATATAAATAACATAAAAAAGGAACTCTGTGAACAAAAAGAACAATTTAACAAAGAAATTCAAAACATAAGAAAGATTGAGACGGAAATACGAGAAATAAATAATACCATAAAAGAAGTGAGAAATGAAATAACTGCCATAGGAAACAGGACCAACCAGATGGAGGAAAGAATTAGTGATATTGAAGATCAGAACATGGAAACAGCTC
>PVJL010009967.1:0-21315 GCA_004026885.1 Lyroderma lyra | reverse complement strand
TGGAATACAGAACCAAAAGGATTGAAAGAACTCTGCAAGAAATATCTGACTCCATGAGACAAAACAACATCAGGATAATAGGAATAGAAGAGGGGGCAGAGCAATATACAGAGAGCATACTCAAACAAATCGTAGATGAGAACTTTCCAAACCTATGGTAAGATCTGCAAACCCAAGTTCAAGAAGAAAACAGGTCCCCCAGATACTGGGACCCCAACAGATCTTCTCCAAGACACGTGGTACTAAAGATGTCCAAAACTAAAGACAAAGAGACAATTCTCAAGGTAGCCAGGGAAGAAAGAACTATAACTTTTAGAGGTAAACCCATCAGGCTGGCATCAGATTTCTCAGCAGAAACTCTACAAGCCAGAAGAGAGTGGAACCCAATATTCAAAAATTTAAAAGAGAGAAACTTCCAGCCAAGAATAAATTATCCAGCAAAATTATCCTTCAGTTATGAAGGTGGAAAAAAGACCTTCTCAGACAAACAGAAGCTGAGGGAATTTGCCAGCACGAGGCCAGCACTCCAAGAAATACTGAAGGAGGCTCTTCAGCCTGAAACAAAACATCAGGAAAAATGGAACAAAGTTGGGGCAACAAGAAAGAAACAAAAATAAACGAACAAACAAACAAACAAAAACAAAGAAAGAAATAAGTAATGGTCACCGGAAATCCTCACATATCGATCGTCACTCTAAATGTTAATGGACTGAACTCACCAATAAGAAGACACAGAGTAGCAGTCTGGATTAAAAACAGAAGACATCCATATGCTGTTTCTGAGAAACACACCTCAGCTGTAAGTACAAACACCGACTCAGAGTGAAAGGATGGGATACAATACTCCAAGCAAATGGTAACCAGAGAAATGCAGGAGTGGCCATAATGATATCTGATGAAATAAACTTCAAGTTAAAAAAGATAGTAAAAGACAAAGATGGTCATTACATAATGATAAAAGGGACAATACAACAACAAGAAGACTTGACACTAATCAACATATATGCTCCCAACCACGATGCACCAAAATATACAAAGAAACTACTAACAGATTTGAAAGGAGAAACTGATGAATACACAATCTTAGTGGGGGACTTAAACACCCCGGTAACAGCCATAGACAAATCATCCAAACAGAAAATAAAAAATGAAATAACAGCTCTAAAGGACACATTACAGCAATTGGACATAATTGACATTGACAGGACACTTCATCCAACAAAAGGAGACTATACATTCTTTTCAGTGTGCTTGGAACATTCTCAAGAATAGACCACATGATGAGGCACGAAAGTACCTCAGCAAATTCAAGAAGATTGAAGTCAAACCAAGTGTATTCTCAGACCACAAAGCTTTGAAATTGGAGATCAACTGTAAAAGGGAAGCAGAAAAACGCACAGATACATGGAGATAAAACAACAGCTTATTAAAAAAATGACTGGAATAATGAACAAATAAAAGATGAGATTAAAAATGTATAGAAACTAATGACAATGAAAATAAAATATATCAGAATTATTGCGACACCGTGAAAGTGGTAATAAGAGAAAAATTTCTATCATTAAAGGCCTATCTTAAGAAACAAGAAAAATCACAAGCAAATATCTTAGCATCCCATCTTAAAGAACTAGAAAAAGAGCAGACAAAACCCAAAGTCAGCAGAAGGAAAGAAATAATAAAAATTAAAACAGAGCTAAACCAATTAGAGACAGAAAGACAATAGAAAAAATTAATATTATGAAGAACTGGTTCTTTGAGTAAGTCAACAAAATTGACCAAACCCTGGCGAGACTAATCAAAGGACAAAAGTAAAGGACACAAATATCCAATATTAGAAATGAAAGGGGAGAAATTACCACTGATATCACAGAAATACAAAGGATTATAAGAAAATATTATGAAGGACTTGATGCCACAAAATTTAACAACCTAGAAGAAATGGACAAGTTTCTAGAAACTTATAGCCTACCAAGACTGAACCAAGAAGAACTGGATAATCTAAATAGACCCATCAGTAGCAACGAGATTGAAATGACTATACATAATCTCCCTAAAGGCAAAAGCCCTGGACCATATGGTTTCACCAACGAGTTCTACCAAACATTCAAAGAAGAATTAATGCCTATCCTCCTCAGACTCTTCCAAAAAATTGAAGAGGAAGCAATACTTCCTAACTCATTCTATGAGGCCAACATTACTCTAATACCAAAGCCTGGCAAAGAAAACACACAAAAAAGAAAACTATAGACCAATGTCTCTGAAGAACACAGATGCAAATATCCTGAACAAAATATTAGCAAACAGAATACAACAATGCATCAAAAAGATCATACATCATGATCAAGTGGGATTCATCCCTGGAGCACAGGATGGTTCAACATACGAAAATCAATCACTGTGATACACCACATAAACAAAATCAAAGATAAAGACCATATGGTCATTTCAATTTATGGAGAAAAAGCTTTCAAAGATAAAGACCATATGGTCATTTCAATTGATGGAGAAAAAGCTTTCAACAAGGTCAACATCCATTTATGATCAAAACACTAAATAAAATAGGTAAAGAAGGAAAGTATCTCGACATAATAAAGGCCATATATGAGAGAGCCTCGGCTAACATCATACTGAATGGGGAAAAGCTGAAACCTATTCCCCTAAAACCAGGAACAAGACAGGAATGCCCCCTGTCACCACTGTTATTCAATATAGTACTGGAAGTTCTAGCCACAAAAATCATACAAGAGAAAGGAATCGAAGGTACCCAAATTGGGAAAGTAGAGGTCAAATTGTCACTATTTGCGGATGATATGATCCTTTATATAAAAAAATTCCAAAGATTCCACCAGGAAACTATTAGAAACAATTAACAAATACAGTAAATTTGCAGGATTCAAAAACAATGTATAAAAATCAACAGCATTCCTTTATACAAACAATAAATCCAGAGCAAAAGAAATGAGGAAATCAATTCCTTTTGCTATCAGAACAAAAAGAATGAAATACCTGGGAATTAACTAAATGAAGAATGTGACAGACTTATACACAGAAAACTATAAGACACTTTTGAAAGAAATTGAAACAGATCCATCCATTTTGTTGCAAATGGCAATATTGCATCTTTTCTTACAGCTGAGTAATATTCCATTGTGTAAATGTACCACAGCTGGAGATCATCATGCTAAGTGAAATAAGCCAGACAGAAAAAACAAAGAACTGCATGATTTCACTCATATGCGGAATATAAAACTGAAAGCAAAGAAAAAAAGAAATGAACAAATAAATAACCCATGGACACAATCAATAGTTTAATGTTTATTTGGGGACAAGTGGGTTAGGGAGGGGAGAAAGGGGAGGGGGTGGGAGAGGAGTGGGGGAAGCTAAATATAAGGTGATGGAAAGAGAAGTCACATTAGGTGGTGAATTTATTATACATCAAGTTGACAATGCACTGTAGAATGGTATGCCTGAAGCCTATGTAATCCTTGCTAACAAATGTCACCCCAATAAGTCTAACAATAAAAATGAATTAAAAAAAAAGTATTTTCACCAAATTAAAAAAAAAAAAAAAGAAATTGAAACAGACTTTAAGAGGTGGAAAAATATCCCCTGTTCATGGATAGGAAGACTTAACCTTGTTAAAATGGCCATTCTGCCCAAAGCAATCTACAGATTTAATGCAATACCCATCAAAATCCCACAATCATACTTTCATGAAATAGATAAAAGAATTATTAGATCTATATGGAACCATAAAAGACCTCGAATTGCCAAAGCAATACTACATAAAAAGAATAAGGCTGCTGGCATTACACTTCCTGACTTCTATTTATATTACAAAGCATCATTAGTCAAAACAGCTTGGTACTGGCAGAAGAACAGAAATAGAGACCAATGGAATAGAGCTGAAAACCCAGAAATAAACTCACAAATATATGGACAAATAATTTTTGATAAAAGAGCAAAAAACATACAATGGGGAAAAGACAGCCTCTTTAGTAGGTGGTGCTTGGAAAACTGGAAAAACATATGCAAAAGAATGAACCTGAGCTGTGAACTCTCTCCATATACAAAAATTAACTCAAAATGGATTAAAGACCTTCATATCAGAACTGCAACAATAAACTGTATAGAAGAAGACATTGGTACTAAACTTATAGACCTAGGACTCAAGGAAGACTTCATGAACCTGTCTTCAATGGCAAGGGAAGTAAAAGCACAAATAAATGAATGGGACTATATCAAACTAAAAAGCTTCTGCACAGCAAAAGAAACCATCAACAAGGCAAAGAGACAGCCAACTGAATGGGAGAAAATATTTGCAAATAAATGCATCAGATAAGGGTCTAATACCTAAAATATATAAAGAACTAATAAGACTTAACAACAAAAAACCAAACAATCCAATTGAAAAGTGGGCAGAAGAACTAAAGAGACACTTCTCCCACGAAGAAATACAAATGGCCAGCAGACATATAAAAAAATGCTTATCCTCATTAGCTATCAGGGAAATGCAAATCAAACCACAATGAGATATCACCTCACACCTGTGAGAATGGCTACTATCAACAAGACAAGGTATAACAAGTGCTGGAGAGAATGTGGAGAAAAAAGAACTCTGATACACTGCTGGTGGGAGTGCAAACTGGTACAACCACTGTGGAAGGCAGTGTGGAGATTCCTCAGAATATTGGGAATGGAGGTACCATATGACCCAGTAATTCCCCTTCTGGGGATCTACCCAAAGAACTTGAAAACCTTTGTCCGCAAAGACTTATGTACCCCAATGTTCATCGCAGCGCTGTTCACAGTGGCCAAAACATGGAAACAACCAAAGTGCCCTATGACAGATGACTGAATAAAGAAGCTGTGGTACATATACACAATGGAGTATTACTCAGCTCTAAGAAAATATGACATATTGCCATTTGCAACAAAATGGATGGACCTAGAGATCATCATGCTTAGTGAAATAAGCCAGGCAGAAAAAACAAGGAACTGTATTACTTCACTCATATGCGGAATATAAAACTGAAAGCAAAGAAAAAAAGAAATGAACAAACAAATAACCCATGGACACAATCAATAGTTTACTGTTTATTTGCGGACCGTGTGTTAGGGAGGGGAGAAAGAGGAGGGGGTGGGAGAGGATGGGGAGAAGCTAAATGTAAGGTGATGGAAAGAGAAGTCACATTAGCTGGTGAACTTATTATACATCAAGTTGACAATGCACTGTAGAATTGTATGCCTGAAACCTATGTAATCCTTGCTAACAGATGTCACCCCAATACAAAAAAACCCTGAAATGAAAGAAAAAGAATAAAATCATTGAGTTAAACAAGTGTTTTGAATTACCACTTTCACAAAATCATAATCCTTTACGTCATTGGTATATAACACTTTGGCTTCCTTGGGCCACATGGGAAAAAGGATTGTCGTGGGCAACACATAAAATACACTAATACTAACAATAGCTCATGAGCTGTCACAAAAAAAGTGCCAATAAATATTATAATATTTTAGTATTTGTGTTGGGCTGCATTCAAAGCCATCCTGTGGTACAGGTTCGTCATGCCTGCTTTACATGAAGCTTATTGGATATTTTATTAGTTCTCGAATATTGGAAGAAATTGTTTGTTTGCCTGTACATAATATGGACTCATATATAACAAGTGAATGATGAAATTATATCTGAAAATTTTGCACATTCAGTATCTTTCTTGATAGCACCAGGTATTTTAAAACCCAAAGAAACTATAGCAACAATTAGGTGCTCTTTTCCCAGACACAAGAGGACTCCCAATTTTATGGTAGAGAAGAATGAGAAATGAAACTCTCCTTAGAATCATCAGCTTATTTAACTACATGCAGTCTTTTTTCACAGGAATGCTGCATTACATGTAGAAATTCAAGGGGTAGTAGAATCAGCTAGAAGGACATCAGTGTGCCAGGAAGCCAGACTAGCTGGCTGAGACTCAGTGCCCCACAAATGTCCCAGGATTGAATGACACTGATCCTGTGTTACTGCCTTGGGGATTTGCCATCTCTCTTCATGAAGTGCATTTTTTAAAAAGACAATTGTATGCACATCCTAATATTCAGGTTTTTTTCTCAATCAGTTTATTTACCTTCTTCTCATCTCATTGCAAAAGGAATCTAGACTTCAGTCATAGACACCAAGTTCATTAACCACGGCTTAATTTTGTATTTCCTACAGCAAAGTAGATATATAGTACACTAAAATAAGGTGAAACTATGGTAATGAGAAGAAAGAGAATAATATTAAAATTTAGTATTCTAGGTAAACATGTAAAAGGATGTGGTGCCTAATGAGATCTATGGGGGAAATATCAAGCAAAAAAGTAATACATAGTCCCAAAAACTAGGAGAAAAGTTGGGAGAAATTCTAAGTTATTTCACATTACATTTAAAAGAAATCAATGCCTTTATATTATATGATAAGTCCTTATCAAATTAACACAGGCAATATATTAATATGCCATTTATTCAGTAGTGCTCTTTAAAATTTATCATCATAACTCTTACCTTAAATTTATTATATTCTATGACAAATGATGCTGCAATAAAAATAGCAATTATTACTTGGAGGGGACTTTGCAGACCACCTAAACTAGCCCCCTCATTTAGAAACCAAGGTCTTAGTGCATTCATGGAATGTCCTGGCAAAGCCCTAGACCTCCTTGCCAGCCAGTGTCTCCCTTTTACCCCTGGCCTGTAAAATGGTTTTGACTTGCCAAGGCCATTTTGTCACTACAGTAGTCTATCTCAGAAAATAATCCTCAGTAGGTCACATTAAGGCAGTAACTTTAGCATTGTACATTGTTGTCTTATACAGGACACACTCAGCGCACACTTAATCTTCTGTTTTGAATGCTCAGGTGCCCACCCACATCGTTCCCTACACCTACCAGGTTACCAAAGAAATGAGGATTCTATAAACTGTGACCCTATTCTCTGGGCACCAGAATTTCTGAGTTTCTACCATAACTGCTTGGTTTAGGGCTCATCCCAGCTCCAAGCAGGTACCGTGAATCTTTTTTCCAGGGTTAAACTTGGCACAATTGTGCTGGACTCACCCTACTGTGGAATGATGAAATATAAAGGAGGGAAGTAGTCAGCCACTACCATGTTTTTGCCTGGAGGAGGCAGAGGTGCTGACCAGACACAGAAATGAAAAGCTGTGATGTTCAGGAAACATCTGTAACCTGGGTTTTCACCATGCCACAGGCTTTGGTCTCCAGAGTGCACTCTAGTATTCTAAAAAGAAAACCCCCATTTTGCCATAATTGGGTATAATATTTAAGAATGTAATAACCCAGGTAAAATTTTTAATTTTGTGATCAGCCTTTCTGAGGAAACTGATACTCTTGGCAGTGCACAACTAAAGGTGAACAGATAACAATCACATTTGAAAGTCAACTCTATAGTGGACACAGGAAAGAAACAATTTTTGTAGGCTGTTGACAAAGGACCCACCTTTGGGCCCTTGATATACCTCTCAGTGAAGACAATTACTGTTCCCAAATGGAGCTGGAGAAGAAACCCAAAATATGGGGGAAGAGAAGAGATTGATATTAACTTGGAGTTTTGGCTGTATTTTTACTTTAAAAAATAATCATGATAGTCTTACACAAAGATTTTATTATTTCATATCACACAAAAGAACTTAAATTATTTTAACTACTTTTGTTTTCCTGACATTTTGCTTCTAGGTATAGTGTACACATCTAAAAATAAAGGGTGGTTTTAAGTACACTTATTTTCCTAATAAACAGGCTTGAACTCTTACAGACAAAAAGCAGGTGAGTTCGGGTGGCAAAAACTTAAGATCATCCCTACATCAGCAGAGAAACAACTGTTTGGAATGTCATCTTTTTCTCAGAGAGTAAAAACTACAGTATACATCCTGAATTTCTAACATATAAGGGACACATTTTCTTTTGCTTTTGAATCCAAGCAGGGGTCGGGAGCCAAGTTGGTTTTTCTGGAATCTCCTGGAAGGAGGGTGTTCTTCATACACACCTGCACAGTAGAAGAGTTAGCACTGAGTCAAACTGTTAAACATACTTATTAGAGAGAGATGAAGATTATCTAGTCTAATTATTCCTGAGAGAATTCAGCTGGTGATGTCTTCTCTTTAATTACTGTTTCTAACTAGGTAATTGACTAGAACTGCCACTTTTCTTACAGAAAAGATACAGCAGAATGTTTAAAAAGTGTATACAAGCTGACTGGGTTAAAAATTCTGACCCACAGTCGTTTTGTTTTTCTATAAATAAATTAACCATTTAGTTTACATGCTGTCAGCCCCAAAAGGGTTAAAGCCAAGCCTGTTGTAAAGAATTACAGCCAGGCCCACTGTAAAGGGTTAAATCCAGGCCTGCCACCCAGGCTTGACTTTGGTATAATCAGTCCATGTCTATGGTTGAGAAATTCCTGGAGCTGACACTTACTGCACGTGTACTGTCTTATTTAACTATGAAAACCCACACAACTGTACTGTGCAGATGTGGCAAGATGCCACTTTTGTTTGAATAAGTTTATATAATCCCAATGAGCAATAAAGTAGCTTGCTTGCTGGTGTGTTTATGGTCCCCCATGTTGGCTCCACGTGTGTTTTTTCAACGGGGTGTACCACCGCCAAAACCCACCCTGCCTGGATACCTTGGCAATGACATTTGTCATAGTTGGTAGGATGAGGTGAGTACTACCCCCAGCACCTCTGAGGGTCCCCGGGTGGAAGAAATGTGGCCTCCCACCTCCCTATGGCACCCAGTGGCCACATATCTGGCCACGTGGACAGATCCAGAAGACTGGGATGAGATTAGGCTAACACCTGAGGATATCAAGAAGTCCCTATGGAGTTAAATGTTCTGCCAGCACACTGGCAGGTGGCCAGCTGGGTAGCCTGGATGTTTCTGGCAGTGCTGTGGCACACCAGCTGGAAGATGCAAGAGCAAGTTCAACAGGTACTCCAGTTGCAGCACCTGGAGAAAATGAGGAAAGAGTGCCTGGTAGCTGCTGACCTATGCTAAAAGGCTCAGAGGAGTTTGTACAGTCCTCCAGGGCAGGTAGCCTGATATCTATATTGCAGGCTCACTCCTTAGTGCAATGGGAGGTCATGCTGGAGAGGAAATGGGGATGGGGTGTCAGCCGCAGGGGGATCCCAGGCCAAGCAGCACACAGCAATGACTGCATACTCGCCCGCTGTATTATAGAAATTGACAAAGCAGGTATGGAAAAGGACTGGGGAGATGGTACTGGGTTTTCTATTGAGATTATGGGATGAAGGGGTGGAAGGAACAGAGTTGTCCCCTTATAAAATGTCTCAACTGGCCTCCATTATGTTACTCCCCTCCTTGAGGCAAAGGCTACAAAATATTTTGCATACTAACCATGATTCAGGGAATCATTCCTTAATCAATTAATTAAGGACAGCAACCTGAACAGTTTGGGCAGATGCTGGTGAATTGCCCGAGACTGTGAGCAAATGGTCCACATACTCGGACTGAGTGCAAATTATACGGGAGATGGGGATGCGACAGATGATGTTTCATGTACAGTACAATGTCCTGATGAGGAAGTTTTCACGCCTAGGATGAAGGAACTCATACTAGCATCAGGACCCCCAGAAACCTTCAGGACTATGGCGGCTCTTCAGGCTCCCTATGTAGATCAGTGGGTGCATGAAATACCAGCCACCTTAGCTCAATTGGGGGATGTGGAAGTGAAAAAAAGGTGGCCAGGTCGGGCCGTTAGAGGGCCCCAAAGGGCCCACATCCAAAGGATAACCACAAAATGAAAAGGCTCGTAAGGGTAGCATTCAGCCTGCACTGAGAGTGAGCTGAAAGCACATGTGGTATGATCTATTTTCTGTGGGAGTAGCCACAGAGAAAATAGAGCTTCAGCCTATGAGAGTGCTGCTGGGTCTGTGAAAGCATCTAAAACCTGAGCAGCAGTTTACTCCCCTGATGGCTGTTACACTCCCAATTCAGGAGTTGAGACTAACTGACTTTTATCCAGACTATGGGTAAGGCCAAGGTACCCAGCCGAGGAGGGGCCCGGGGGACCAGAGACCACATGTTGAACTTTCTATTTATTGATTTCCCCCATAATTTGCAGCGGGTACTAGCCCTTGTGGACACTGGAGCCAATAGCAATTTGCTGTATGAAAATCTGGATCACTTTAGTGGTCCTACAGCGACCATGGGAGAATTTTGCCTGTCTATACGAGTGGTAAAGACCATTGTTCAGCGGCATCTTCATCAAGCCCCCTTGGTGTTGTCCCAAGCTACTCATGTTGTGCATACAAAGCAATATCGGCTACCAAGAGGGCATGAATAGGTTGGTCGTACCATTCTCAAGTTTGAAGAAGCCCAGATAATGCACTCAATGCATAGTCCTTACCATTCTCCTGTATGGCCAGTGAAAAAGGCTGATGGCTCCTTGCAAATGATTGTCGACTATCGGGAGATGAAAAAAGTGACGCCCCCGTTGCATGCAGCAGTACTCAATGTTATGGATCTGATGGACAAACTCACACATGAACTGGGAAGGTATCACTATGTTGTAAATTTGGCAAATGGCTTTTTCTCCATAGATATAATGCCGGAGAGTCAAGAGCAGTTCCCCTTCACGTGGGAAGCATGACAATGGACTTTACTGATGATTCCCCAGGATATTTGCAAGGTCCCACCCTGTGCCACGGTCTGGTCGCTCAGAACTTGGACCCGGTGTTAGCAAGCAGGGGTGCATCTGTTCCATTATATTGATGATGTAACCTTAACTTCTGATTCTCTTGCAGAGGTTGGGACTGCAAGCATCAGTCTATGAGAAGTCCTCAAAACCTGGGAGTGGGCGATCGATGAAGACAAGGTCCAAGGGCCTGCGTTGTCTGTCAAGTTCTTGGGAGTTGTCTGGTCAGGTAAGGCTAAGATTATGCTGAAGGCAGTCATAGATAAAATACAGACATATCCCCGGCTGACAACAGTGAAGCAATTGCAGTCTTATTTGAATTTGTTGGGCTATTGGAGGGTGTTTATTCCTCATTTAGTCACTTTAACTCCCCTCTTGCATCACCTGATATGGTGAGGAGATACTTGGGATTGGACCCCAGTGATAGAGCAGTCATTTCGAGCCACCAAGCAGGCAGTGGCTCAAACCTGAACCCTACAGGTGTTTGATACCACCCTACCATTTTTTTAATGGGGTCAGTGAATGACAATGGGTTTGGATGGGGCTTGTGGCAGAAACATGGGACTCATAAAGTACCTATTGATTTCTGGTCTCACTTGTGGAAAGGGGTGGAAGCCCGCTATTCCCTTATAGAGAAACACCTACCTGCTATTTATGCTGCCCTTTTGGCCTGTGAGGGCATAACTTGTCCTAATCTTGTAATCATCCAATCAAGGTATCTGGTAAAAGGCATGTTGTGGTCTTTGGTTATGGACACCACGGACAGGGGCAAAGCCCTTACCGGTCACATTGTTGTCACAAGATGGACACTTTGCCTATATATTACCTGAGGGTAAAGATCTTTCCTTAATGGTGCATTATCTGCTTTGTTCTATCACCTAGACTAACAGCAGGCAATTGTATCCTGTCCTGCGCACATACTTTTGATTACGTGCGTAATGTTTCCCACTGGATCTGCACAAAAATACAAGTGGAGGCAGCAGAGGGACTTCCTTGGTGGATTCACTCGGCTTCCCTGAACAACTGGACATGCTTACGTACATGGAACAGCACCGCTGAATGGGACCAATCTCTCCAGACAGTGGACAATTTGCTCCACAAGGACCATAATAACCAACCCCCTCTTTTTGTTTATGCAATGATTAATAGGTGGGGTTGGGTGGTGGGGGAACATGTGGAACTACAAAAAACAAGTCCCATTATGTATAAAGCAACATAGCTCAGCTGTTCATTGCATTGCTCTTTGGGTGCCCCCACACTTGTATCAATAGTTTACCCATGGGCTGACCCCTCACACTTGGTGAAACTCATTAGGATCCACCGGCCAGTGGATACTAATGATCCTAGCATTTATTGCTAGCAGTCTTGTAGTCTTTTGCTGTGACTACATTGTTGCTGTGGGCTGTGGGCTCAAGGATATGCATTATGGGCAAAATCCCATGTGGCAGCCCTTTAAGGGTGGAGTGTCAGTCTCCAAAGTGTTAAAGCCAAGCCTGCTATAAAGAATTATAGCCAGGCCCACTATAAAATGTTAAAGCTAGGCCCACCATCTAGGCTTGACCTTGGTATAATCAGTGCATAACTGCAGTTGAGAAATTCCTGGGGCTGGCATTTACTGCACATGTACTGCCTTATGTAACCATGAAAACCCAAACAACTACTGGGCAGATGTGGAAAGATACCACTTTTGTTTGAATACATATATATAGTCCCAGGTGCACAATAAATTGACTTTCTTGCTGGTGTGTTTACGGTCCCCCATGTTGGGTCTGCGTGTGTTTTTTCAACTGAGTGTACCACTGCTGAAACCTGCCCTGCCTGGAAATCTTCGCAATGACACTTGCACTACAAATTTTTTTCAGAAAAAGATTGAAACCTGCTTTCTAAAAGAGGCTTTATTTCTCTCTGACAAAGGCAGACTGGAAAGCACAAGTGCTCATAACACCTTAATAACACTGTAGCTCTAAGAAGACTAGTAGGAGTATGCATGTTTGCCCACATGCCAGTCAGGAACAGGCCACAGTGAGGTATAATAGCATTCTAAGTCTTTCAAGATAATTTGGTATATTCATATAGTGTATGTGCATGTGTGTGTGTGTGTGTGTGTGTGTGTGTGTGTGTGTGTGTGTGTGTCTAATTTATTTAACATACATGTGTTACAATTTTATGAAAGTTTTGGGAGCACAGATCAAATATGAAAGGGAGATTAGGAGGCAGGAGTTAGAGTTGAACATGGATTCCTGAAATTTGCAAATTGAAGGATCCTATCTTAAATCCCACTGGATCTCTATAATGTGGAATAGAACATGGAGGAAATGACAATGGTTTAGTGTGCTTTCAACTGCATGGAAAAAACAAAGTGACTGGCATGATGGTTGACAGAAATGCTTCTTCCCACAACTAACAATTTCATTTTTCTTTCAAGGAACAAGGGAATTGTCTTTGAAAAGTAACAAATAACAGGAATGTGGATCCTTTCTGCATGTGCCCATGGAGGAATCTAGCAAATTGAGAGTAAATGACCCAAAAACTATATGCTATTGGTAATAAGCATATGCAGAGTGACCCTATGGGATTTTAGGCAAAAAAAAAAAATCCATTGAATTAGAGGAGAATTTAGCCTTGGCCCTGGAAGCAGAGTGCTAAGAAAAATAATGAAATCAGTCTGTGAAAAGAATGAAAAAATGGCGTTCCAGAAAGTCATTTAGAAGATAAAAATAAAATACCAAGATAAACATGTCAGACAGATCTTTACTCACATGTAACCATCCTTATCTAAAATGGCTTCTCAATCCATCTTTCAAGGCTTTTCAGATTAGATCTCTGTCATTCTCAAAGCCATGCTGAAATATTTTAGCCCAGAATGCTCCTCACTGTAGTCTCTGGACCTCTGCAGAGCATTTAACAGATCAATCAGTGTGTTCATATGTATTATTTCTCTCCCTTACAGCAAGGCTGTATCTTAAAATACATTAGGCAAAATAAAATAAAATAATTAGCTATCATATTTTGAATGATACTATAGAAAGAAAATATTCAGACAAATAAAAAAATAAAGCTAACACTGATTTTAAAAGACGTGGCAGTTAATTCTTTAAATCTGCATAATACAGTCATTCTGTTAATACTCTCTTAGCTAGCACTGGCCCACAATTTACCACTGTATCAAAGATAAGAAATAGCTAAATATAAGGTGATGGAAAAAGAAGTCACATTAGGTGGTGAACTTATTATACATCAAGTTGACAATACACTGTAGAATTGTATGCCTGAAACCTATGTAATCCTTGCTAACAGATGTCACCCCAATAAGTCTAACAATAAAAATGAATTAAAAAAAAGAAAAAAAAAGAAATAGTTACGTAAAGAAAACTTATTTTACAGAAGAGCTTTCTTTCATTATTTATTGTTACATGTATTGGGGTGACATTGATTAACAAAAACTGCGTAGGTTCCTGGTGTACAATTCTACAGTGCATCACCTATGTGTTGCAGTATGTGTTCACCACTGAAATTCCATTCTCTTCCCATCAACATATATTTGTCTACCTCTTCTTTCTCTCCCACTGCCCTTTTTGCTTATCTTTAGGTAACCACTGAACTATTAAATGTTTCCATGAGTTTTTGTCTGTTTCTAACATTCAGTTTTCTATTACACATGTGAATGAAATCAAATGATTATTGTACTTTCTGACTGGCTTATTTCATTTAGCATGAAGATATTAAGGTCTATCCATGTTGTCACAAATCACAGTATTTCATCTTATCTTATAGGTGAGTAATATTCCATTGTGTATGTACCACAGTTTCTGTATCCAGTCATCTATCAAAGGGCACTTTGGTTGTTTCCATGACTTGGCCACTGGGCACAATGTGGAACAGCTGTCTTTCATTAGTCCTCCTTTTCAAATTTTGGTGAATATATTTAAAAATATTTAACCAGTTGTTTTGACAATGACCTTTCTGCCTCTTCTAAGTATTTTACTTCACACTGAAAAACATTTATTAATATTTGACTGTTTCTGTCATTTAATACATTTTTCTGCCTTAATGAAAGAGACCCAGAAACACTTGATATATTTTAGTCAGTTCATCTCCAGGAAAAAAATAAACTGTTTAACTATAATTAAACTTTAAACATTTCCCTTTTTCTATAACTTGAAACAAGCTTATTTTCTTCACATGCTTCAAGGCAGCAAATGTAATGGAATGTGTAACTAAAACATATGCCAGGTCTAATGTGCAAGAAGTGGCTTTGCCAGACCATGATGTCTTAGGGCTGGAGACTATACACATTCCTGAAATAAGAAAGCAGAGAACATTCATGATCATCTGAACATAGACCACAGACATGTGCTGGAGGGAAGTAAGAGCATATGAATATCTTCTCTTCACAAATTTATCCTGTGACTTTTCTAAATAACTCATTTTGACATGTCAGATAGCCCTGATAAAAATAATTCACAAATAGAGTCCCTGGAATCTTTTTATTCATATGTGTAACTGGAGTTTAGCTACATGTACTTCTATTTTTCAGAATAAAAATTTCTATAGAAGTTCTTGCAGATACAGTAGAATTGAGCATGTATTTGCTTAATGGATTAGTTAGAAGGTTTTGACAAATTCTAAATGTTCCATCATGTATTTATCAAGTGTTGTATGAATTACTTAATTTTTTCCATATTCCACATACTGTCTTTTGTTATATAATGTCTCTACATTTGTTGTTTCTTCTCTCTTTTTTGGCTATAATTTTTCTATTCAAAACCTTTATTAAGTTCATTTTTTTTCCAAAATAAATATTTATTTGGCTATGAAATGCATCATCTCCTACATGAAAAAGGCTAAGTAAAAAGGGTCATTGTTTAGCATGAGAAAAATTCCTGAGCCAAAACAAAGGTTTAAGTGCCATTTCTTTGCTCAGAAGGAGTCATGTTATGGTGCAACATGCCTGGCTTTAGTCTTTTGAAGAAACATGTTCTCTGTTCTATTGCAGTTGACATTGACTGCAGAGGTGACATTTCACACAGAAGCAAGCAAAAGAATGGAAAGCACAGAAATGTAACATAAAGAATATACAGCTTTCCTTCAGCACCTCCATTTTTCTCTTAATGACTCAATTTCACAGATACACAGGGTGCATGCTGGCTATGAGACAAAAAGCAAAGGGGAAGGCCACTGTTCCCATAAGTATCTTGTAATTGGTGATTAAATAAGTGCTGGGTGAGACTGAATTGATTAGACAATATCTCTTCAGCCTTCTTCAAGAATCATGCTGTGAGATGGTCCTCTGAGAGTTTCCATAACTGCTCCATCAATTTGACACTATACATGTTAGTGGAGACTGCTAATATTCTGCAGTCTGAACAAATGACAATCTGTAGGTCAATACACATGCCGAAACAAGAGTGGTAGCTAGGTTTTTGGTAACTGTGACAGAATCTCTGATGACTACAAGGCACTCATTTAATAATGTGGAAGATCAGAATTTCCCTGGCTATGGGTTCTATGGACAAAGGGCTTTCTGCTGGGTACAGATGCTTGAGGCGATACATATTTCCAATTTAGTTATGGAAAATAGCTGTTTCAGTAAACAATTCAGGAAAATGTAATCTTATAATTAACTTTAGAAATGTTAGGAGGTTCTTGAAGAATGAATTGTTTAATTTCCATGAGGTCAGTCAGACAATCAGTCATTACTGACTGAATTTTACCCTAGGAAAAAAATCAACTAGTCAGAAAACGGAAAACACAGCTCTCATATTTCACGTATTTACCATGAGAGGAGAAGTAAATGAGAAGGGGAGAAATTGATATAGTTGACCAATCACCAAGTGCAGAAAATTACAAATTAGAGAATTTTATTAATAACTACACCTGTCAAATGCCTTCTTGACATGGGATAAAATTTAAGCATTTTTAAATGTTGGGAGAGAAGGTGGTTAACTAGAGTAAGAGTGCTAGTTTGGTCATCTTTTAGAAGCAAAGCCTTTAAAATATGGTATATTTTTAAGGAGTTACAATGGTGGTGATCTGTGTAATTTCCTATAAAGGAGCTTGTCCTGCTGTTAGTTAGTCTCAATCCTTTCTAATGTCTAAAGCATCATGGTGCCACAGAAAGTGAAGTGGTCAGCAGTAATGAGACCTTGTTCTGTAATTCCAGGTGAGTCAAATTTGTTGCATTGTCAGTCTCCAGAAGGTTAAAGCTAAGCCCACTGTAAAGGGTTAAAGCCAGGCCCGTCGCCCAGGCTTGACCTTGGTATAATCAGTCCGTGTCTGGGGTTGAGGAATTCCTGGGGCTGACAGTTACTGTGCATGTACCGCCTTATGTAACCACAAAAACCTAAACAATTGCTACTGGGCAGATGTGGCAAGATGCCACTTTGTTTGAATATGTATATATAGTCCCAGGTGCACAATAAAGTAGCTTGCTTGCTGGTGTGTTTATGGTTCCCGATGTCGGCTCCGCGTGTGTTTTTTCAATTGAGTGTACCACCGCCAAAACCTGACCTGCCTGGAAACCTTGGCAATGACATTTGGCATAGTCTGCAAGATGAGATGAGTAGTACCCACAGCGCCCCGGGTGTAAGAAATGTGACCTCCCACCTCCCTAGGCACCCAGTGGCCACGTATCTGGCCACATGGACAGTTCCGGAAGACTGGGATGAAATTAGGCCAACACCTGAGGATATCAAGAAGGCCCTGGAATCAGTGGAGCTGAATTTCCCCCTGGCACACTGGAAGGTGGCCGGACAGGTAGCCTGGATGTTTCTGGCAGTGTTGCACCACACTAGCCGGGAGATGCAGGAGCAAGCTCAACAGGTACACCAGTTGCAGCGCTGGGAGGAAACGCTGAAAGAGCGCCTGGCAGCTGCTGAACGTATGCTGCAGGGCTCAGAGGAATCTGTACAGTCCTCCAGGGCAGGTAGCCTGATACCTATAATGCAGGCTTGCCCATTAGTGCAATGGAAGGTCGAGCTGGAGCAGCAAATGGGGCCAGGGGATCAGCCACAGGGGGCCCCCCAGGCCAGGCAGCATACGATAATAATTGTGTACTTGCCCGCTGAATTATGGGAACTGACAAAGCAGGTACAGCAAAGGGCTGGGGAAACGGCACCGGGCTGGCTATAGAGATTATGGGACAAGGGGGTAGAAGGAACAGAGCTGTCCCCTGATGAAATGTCCCAACTGGCCTCCATTACCGTACTCCACTCCTTGAGGCAAAGGCTACAAAACATAGCCCACACTAAACATGATGCAGGGAATCATTCCCTGATCAATTGGATAATGGCAGCAGCCCAAATGGTTTGGGCAGATGCTGGTGAATTGCCTGAGACTGTGAGCAACTGGTCCATGTACTCGGACCTAGTGCAAATCATACAGGAGATGGGCATGCGACAGATGATGTTTTGGGTACACTACAATAGTCCTGATGAGGAGGTTTTCACCACAAGGAAGAAGGACCTCATCCTAGCATCAGGACCTTCAGGAACTTTTGGGACTATGGTGGCTCTTCTGGCTCCCTATGTAGATAGGAGGGTGCATGAAGTAACAGCTGCCCTAGCTCGATTGAGGTATGTGGAAGTGAAGCAAAAGAAAAAAGGCGGCCAGGTGAGGTCGCTACAGGGCCCCAAGGGGCCCCCACCCAAAGGACGCCCGAAGAATAAAGGGGCTCAAAAGGGTGGTGTTCAGCCTGCAGTGAGAGTGAGCCAAAAGCAGATGTGGTTTGATCTATTAGCTGTGGGGGTAGCCACAGAGAAAATAGAGCATCAGCCTACGGGAGTGCTGCTGGCTCTGCAGAAGCAGCTAAAACCTGAGCAGCAGTTTACTCCCCTGGTGGCTGTTACACTCCCAATTTGGGAGTTGAGACTGATTTTTACCCAGACTAGGGGTCTAGATAAGGTATCCAGCTGAGGGGAGACCCGGGGGACCGGAGGCCACATGTTGAACTTGCTATTTACTGGTCCCCCCATAATGTGCAGCAGGTACTGGCACTTGTGGACACTGGAGCCAATAGCACGTTGCTATATGGAAATCTGGATCACTTTAGTGATCCTACGGCCACCATGGAGGGATATGGAGGCTGGATGATACGGGTCAAACAAGCAGTTGTGACCCTGAGCATAGGGCGATTGCTCCCACAAGACTATAAAGTCTGTATCTCCCCTATCAAAGAATATATTCTAGGGGTGGATGTGCTGCAAGGACTGGCGATTTTGACAACGATGGGAGAATTTCGCCTGGGTATGCGAGTGGTAAACACTATTATATGGGGGCATCCCCATCATGTCCCCTTGGTATTGCCCCAGGCTACCCGTGTTGTGTATACAAAGCAATATCGGCTACCAGGAGGGCACGAAGAGATTGGTCATACCATTCTCAAGCATGACGAAGCCCAGATAATCCGCCCAATGCATAGCCCTTACAATTCTCCTGTATGGTCATTGAGAAAGCCTGACGGCTCCTGGCAAATGACTGTGGACTATCGAGAGCTGAACAAAGTGACGCCTCCGTTGCATGCAGCTGTGCCCAATGTGATGGATCTTATGGACAAACTCACACATGAACTGGGACAGTATCGCTATGTTGTGGATTTGGCAAATGGTTTTTTCTCCATAGATATAGCGCTGGAGAGTCAAGAGCAGTTCGCCTTCACATGGGAAGGACGACAATGGACTTTCCTGGTGCTTCCCCAGGGATATCTGCACAGTCCCACCCTGAGCCATAGACTGGTGGCTCAGGACTTGGCCACCTGGCGGAAGCCAGCAGGGGTCCATCTGTTCCATTACATTAATGATATAATGCTAAACTCTGATTCTCTTGCAGAGCTCGAGACTGCGGTCACCAGTCTACGAGAAGCCCTGGAAACCTGGGGGTGGGCCGTCAATAAAGCCAAGGTCCAAGGGCCTGGGTTGTCTGTGAAATTCTTGGGAGTTGTCTGGTCGGGCAAGACTAAGATTATGCAAGAGGCAGTCAAAGATAAGATGTAGGCATATCCCAGGCTGACAACAGTGAAGCAATTGCAGACCTATTTGGGTTTGTTGGGCTATTGGAGGGTGTTTATTCCTCATTTAGCCACGTTAGCTCGCCCCTTGCATCGCCTGATATGGCAAGGGGCTACTTGGGATTCGACCCCAGAGATAGAGAAGTCATTTCGAGCCACCAAGCAGGCAGTGGCTCAAGCCCAAACCCTACGGGTGGTTGACACCACCCTACCGTTCCTTTTAATGGTGTCAGTGGATGACAATGGGTTTGGATGGGGCTTGTGGAAGAAACATGGAACTCGTAAAGTTCCCACTGGTTTCTGGTCTCAATTGTGGAAAGGGGTGGAAGCCCGCTACTCCCTCATAGAGAAACAGCTAGCTGCTATTTATGCTGCCCTTTTGGCCTGTGAGGCCATAACAGGTCCTAATCCTGTAACCATCCAATCAAGGTATCCGGTAGAGGGTTGGTTGCAGTCTTGGTTACAGACGGCATGAACAGGGGTAGCCCAAACCCCTACCTTGACCAAATGGGGGGCCTATTTGGAACAGAGGGCCCGTTTTTCATCCAGCCTTTTATCAGATCAATTGCATGCCTTGTTAGGACCTATAGAATTTCAGGTAGAAGAGCCATCCCCACCAATGAAAACTGAAATGTCTATGGCCAGTCCCTATTCAGAGGAGCAAGCCCCTATCCCGGCAAATGCCTGGTATACAGATGGCTCCTGCCGAGGGCAACTGTCTACATGGACGGCTGTGGCAATACAGCTCTCTACAGATGAATTCTGGTATGAGTCGGGGACTAAACAATTCAGTCAATGGGCTGAATTGAGAGCTATGTGGTTAGTGCTGATGAATGAACCCGGCCCTGTACACGTCTGTACACACAGTGGGGCGGTGTACAAAGGGTTAACACTCTGGCTCCCCCGCTGGGCAGTCCAAGATTTGCTGATAGGGCACCCTCATTTGTGGGGGAGGGCTCTTTGGCATGACTTGTATAAACGGGGTCTTCAGGAGGGGGCCACCATTTACCATGTTCCAGGACATAATACTTTATT
The DNA here is from genome assembly GCA_004026885.1 of Lyroderma lyra. Classification (NCBI taxonomy): domain Eukaryota; kingdom Metazoa; phylum Chordata; class Mammalia; order Chiroptera; family Megadermatidae; genus Lyroderma; species Lyroderma lyra. The sequence goes on along the minus strand of PVJL010009967.1, from coordinate 560 downwards.
TTATTTTTTTTTTTTTAAAGTTACTTCTACTTTTTTTTTTTGTTTAATTCATTTTTATTGTTAGACTTATTGGGGTGACATCTGTTAGCAAGGATTACATAGGTTTCAGGCATACAATTCTACAGTGCATTGTCAACTTGATGCATAATAAGTTCACCACCTAATGTGACCCTTCTTTCCATCACCTTATATTTAGTTTCCCCCCCTCCTCTCCCACCCCCTCCCCTTTCTCCCCTCCCTAACCCACTCGTCCCCAAATAAACATTAAACTATCGATTGTGTCCATAGGTTATTTGTTTGTTCATTTCTTTTTTTCTTTGCTTTCAGTTTTATATTCCGCATATGAGTGAAATCATGCAGATCTTTGTTTTTTCTGTCTGGCTTATTTCACTTAGCATGATGATCTCCAGGTCCATCCATTTTGTTGCAAATGGCAATATTTCATCTTTTCTTACAGCTGAGTAATATTCCATTGTGTATATGTACCACAGCTTCTTTATCCAGTCATCTGTCACAGGGACCTTTGGTTGTTTCCATGTTTTGGCCACTGTGAACAGTGC
>PVJL010009966.1:0-52961 GCA_004026885.1 Lyroderma lyra | reverse complement strand
GTTCTTCTGCCCACTTTTTAATTGGGTTGTTCGTTTTTTCTGTTGTTAAATCATATTAGTTCTTTATATATTTTAGATATTAGATCCTTATCAGATGCATTGTTTGCAAACATTTTCTCCCATTCAGTTGGCTGTCTTTCTGCTTTGTTGATGGTTTCTTTTGCTGTGAGAGAAGCTTTTTAGTTTGATATAGTCCCATTCATTTATTTTTTAATAAGCATTTTTGCTTTTCCTACTAAGGAGATCAGGGCTAGATAAAATATTCAAAAACAACATTCAAATTGCTTAGATTACTGATTAATTGAAATAAAAAGAATTCAGTAGTTTGTCAATTTTTACATAGTCATGGCTTCAATTATAAGTCAGAGCTATTAAAAATTGCATGCTCTGTAGAATTGTATGCCTGAAACCTATGTAATCCTTACTAAAAGATGTCACCCCAATAAGTCTAACAATAAAAATGAATTAAAAAAATTGCATGCTGTTTTTTATTGTTATTTACTTTTCTAGCTCTGTAACTTATTTCTATGTAATCACAGCAATTTAATGAATTACAATGGAAATGTCTTATTTTTCTCTTAATGATCTGAAACTGAAAAAGGTGGTATTTTGTAAGAAAAATAAATTTATATTTCAGAGATTGCAGAAGAGTATTTCTTGAGTAATTCTAAATTCATAAAGATTCATATAAAGAATTAGAAATAGGTTATAATGTAGAAAGGGAGAAGAATTTCAACCGAAATTATGGACTCATTTAACCATAAATTAATTTTTTGATTCCCTGGTGTACACTTACATTTTGAATGATATGTAATTTCATAATTTTTATCCATGAAATACACCTATTCCAATTAAGATGCAAGTAAATTCTTGAAGAAGGAATTTGATTTGTGGGGTTTTTGTTACATTGATACATAATTTAAATTCTATAAATCTGGGTGAGTTTCTCTTTTGCCAGTTCCATATGGAAAATAATTTCATTTTAAAACTTGAAACTAGAGATATGGAAGACGAGGATGATTATATTTACAAGCTGATGACTTGTTTCTTTTATTGCCTTTGGCAAATGTCCAAACACAACATTATAATAAAACAGATCTGCCACCTTCAGTGTCACTGAAGGTGCCCATTATTGACGACAGTCAGATGGAATACCATCTGGTAAAAGTGATTTATTATTGAAGGGCTCTTTAACGACATGCCACATTTTGTACATGGTTAATTGCATTGTCCTTTAGGCACCATATTATTTTTAGGATGGTCGCATTAACTTAAACAGTTCAGTGATCCCTCTTAAAATTTACATCCCCACCATAGCATGTATAAAAAGTATGCAAATGTCTAGACAATAGAGATATTAATTCATTTTGTAATCTTTCTTTTCTTCAAAACTAAGTATTAAATTATTAATAATCTAATTATAGGTAACTTGTATTCAATTAACATTGTCAAAATGTATAGGGAAAAAGATTACTTTCTTTAAAGAAGTGATAAAAATGTTATAAAAGATTTTGAAAAAAAAAAAGCTAGAGGAATGTAGTTGTTGACATAGCCACTTTGGAATAAGGCTTGACATAAAGAAAAAGGAAAATTGTGACATGAAATTTTACATAGAAACTTACATTAGCCCACTAGAAAATAATGCTTTGACCTAATAACTTTTTGTGTTAGCAATGAGCTTTATAAACTCCTGGCTAATTATTTCAAAATAAATATACTTATTACTTACTCCCCAAAGATTCTGATTTAGTTTGCAGTATCCATAGCAATTATAATCTCCTCCACTAATTAGAAAGAAGGCCTTTCTAATACAAAAATCACGTGGCTTTAAACGTATTTTTTTAAATGTAAATATTCTGATTATTAGTTACACTGAACATGGTTCTATTAGTTAATCATTTGAAATTATTAGAATATGTCTGCTTTTGCTCTGTTTCCCTCTTAGAAAATTCATGACATAACAAAGTTCTCCTTAAACATTCAACACAATGGTTGCCTTTCCCTGATGCCTCCCCTTGGTCTCTGGGAGGTAGCATCCCTCATTGTACTCCACAGCGCATTACTAATGGTCCTATTATAGCACTTATTATACATTGTGTGGCAATAATCTGTCTCACCCACTAGATTATCAGTTATAGGACAGTAATCAAGTTTGTAAACATACCACTAAGCAGTAGCAAAAAAAAAATCGCTTTATAGAATTAGTAAAAATACATATGGGTAATGATGTCCCAGCTGCCATAAGAGGAGAGTAACTCAATGTCACAGTGCTGTGGCTTGAAGACAACACCAGCTTCACTTCCCCGTGCAGATTTGGGGCAGCAATGGCACCTAAAGGGCAATTTTGAGAAAACTCAGCTAATATTCTTGACAGATACTTAACCTTATGTATGAAGATCACTTATTCAGAACTTCAGTATTTTCACTTCTGTGACATTTAAAATTAAAATGAGTCCATTTTTTTCAAGGTTTTTTGAATATGCTTTGGTTCAATATTAAACCCATTCAGTGAATTATTCAAACGGCACCACATTGGACTATAAGGGAATTATAAAAGCAGACATTTTTTTCAATGCAGCTCTCATACCTGACACATCCTATGCTATGTACGGATTATACCAACAGGTAAATCATACCAATTGGTATTCAATAAAATAGAGCAAGCATAAAATAAAAGTTTATCACTCTATACACACAAGATAATTTAGATAATTTTAGCTTCTATTGCATGTCTTTAACCATTTCAGGATATGAGTCATTTAACAAATATATTTTAATTATAGAATTTGATATTGATTAGTAATAGCTTCTAAATCTTACTCTATTTTTGTATAATTATGATACAAAAAGTGTACAGAAAGGCATTGAAAACATGACATAAACAGAATCAACCTTTATAGTATCTTTGTTAATTTTGTTAGAGATTCTTGCTTATTGTTTTATAATAAAGATATGGGTGGAAGAATGAGTGTATTAAGATAACCTCTGACAACTTGATAGATTTAAGGTGAATGTGACTGGATTATTTTGGTTGTGCCTGTTTACCCATATCTTAGGGTGACTCCCAAACTTCTCAGAACACAATATTAACTCTAAATCCAAAAGACTTTTGGATACCATAGATCTTAATAATTAGGGATGGGAAAGTTACCTTATACCCTACTTAGCACATTTATCTTCTAAAACTAAAGTATTTATAAACATTTTGCCTTTCTCCATGGCTCCTCTTTCTGTATCTTAAAATTCACCTGGTTCAAGCAACTGCTCCACCTTTCCTATGTCGTTGCATGGAGCATTCAGCATACCAAAAGGTACCCCATTGTCAAGAAAAACAGAGCAAAACAGGTTATTTTCCCCAGTTGATGTCTTTCTTCAAGCAAGCTCTTTGGAATTTCCCACTTACCTATTTCTAGAGAATTGCAATGTGAAGCCCCATAATACATACTTACACTTCTAGGGAGTAATATGCTGGTCTATGTTTTAACCAGTTCTCTGAACCACAACAAAAAGCCCTGATGTGTATGTAGCTGTGGCCCATTTCTGTGGTGTGAATGTCCTGCGACCACTTTGAACTACCTATGTGATGTCACTGAATGCGAAGTTGGAACAGATGTGTTGTAGCACACCATTATTTATTCCCTCCACATAGACTAAATAGACAAAATAACCTTAAGTATGAACTATCTGAAGTAACATAGATCATTACTTGGCTTTAGTGATTGAGAGTTTCAAAAACAAAATAAAAATTTGGTTTAAACAGTTACTACTCTTCTTTAAATTGACCAAAAAACAAAACAAAACAAAACAAAAAACCTAAAACAAAACAAAACAAAAAACTCGAAGTGTCTAAGGTAGTCAAATAATGGAACTAGAAATTACATGACCCTTCCTCTACATTATTCATTTTATTGATGCAGTGTTTATGTAAATCTCTTTATAAATTTCTTTTTAAGAAATGTGTGGTGGTATAAATTGAAAAGATAATGGAGGCAAGGGGTCATGATACTGATTTTATCTAGTAATTCCAGCCTGGATAAAACCTACGTTTTCCGCTGACTCCCACCTGTCTTATTTGTGGATGTGAAAATGAAGTGGTCAAAAGTCAGATGTCTTTCTAAGAAATATGTATACTTTGCTATGTTGCAGACAGTAGAAGCAAAGGAGTCAGTGAAAAAAGAGCTTCAAGTATTAAAATTCTGACACTGAAAAGATATTACATGATTCATGTAAGAGCCTCATTCTAAGACTTATTCTAAGGTTACATTACAGTCAAATTGCTTCTTTTTTTCTGGAAATTTGCTCTGAGCAATTATTCGTATATTCTACCATGGCTCATCCTTTTAAGCATAACTGATTAAACTAGTAATGGACACCTTTCCAAGTTGGTTCACCTTTCTATGGCTCCCTAAATTTCCAATTAGAACCAATTAGCCAGTTCACGTGGCTGAAATTATACCACGTAAACTCAGTATCTGTACAGACAGGCATATTTTGCCATGCAGTCTAAAGAATAAAGAAAGTTATAGAAAGAGAAATAATTAAAGACAGGTAATTGGGAAAAGGGAAAGGAGAAAGGCCAAGGGCTCCACAGTGCTTGGTTCCTAAGTTTCTGTGCATTCCTACTTTTGGTTTCTATGATGCATATTTAAATTGGTTTTATTATATATTTTTAAAGCATTAAATCACACGTGAGGTTTGAGAGTATCTGTATTTCTGGCTCTGTTCATGTCAAAAGGAACTATAATATCATGGATCTCTGCAGAATCATTTTACTACTCCTGTGCATACATTTCATCTAGTTCCCCCAACACAGTTTCAAAAATTAAAAATAAAAAACATAATAAACTGTTTGATACATAAACTAGATGTGTTTTAGAAGAATGGGAAAGGAATGAGGGAATATCCTGTGCATACTGAAGAAATAAATAATTCTTTGCTCTCAAGGTTTCACCTTATGTTTTCTAGTCAGTATTTAGCAAGTGAGTCAGTTAATTAACACTTACAATTATGAGCAGATAGGTGATACCAAGGGGTCAGAACACAAAACATCATTCCTGCCTGTATACAATTAGTAAATGCTTGGGAGGTAGTCATAAAATACCTGAAAAAAAGAGTTTATAATAAGAGTTAACATAGTTCCTGACTCTTACTCTCCATGGGCCATGCCATCTTTCTCATGTTTAAACCCATTATTCTTCCCCACTTAAGCTATCTGTGTATTAAGACTTATATCCTTGAGGAGATAGTGGGCCAAAAGCCAAAGCAGATTTGGTCACAAATACACAGATGGTGACAATTTGATTAGGAATTTGTGCACCCAGGTGTTATCTGTGATCCCTGCAGGATTTTCTTCTTTCCTGTCATGTAGTTTGCCCGATTCTATTGAATGACATTTTTAAAAATATAGTTTGATGAATATTGTAGTGTATACAACTTTTCATTTTTAAAATTCAATCTTCAATTTTCTTGTCTTCTCAACAAAATTATTGGTCACTTTCTCTTTCTTTTTAGTTTCCATCAGAGTATACTTCCCATACAAAAATTTACAATTATCTAGCTTGTTTGACTTGCAGATGAGAACTCTTCAATGCTTATCTGTTGAGCATTATGAAATTACACTGATGATAATGTGTACATCAATTCATTAACAGAGGGAGATTCCCCCCTCCACTTACCTGGTCTTCTCTCTGAGGAGAAAGTGAAAATAAAATGACAAAAAGAAAATGATGTATTGTACATGTGTGGAAATTACAGATGTGTTATTTCCATAAGGAAATGAGTTATATTTATAAAAACTTAGGTAAAAAGCAATATAGAAAATTTTCATTTTCATGTACTTGCTTATAGAATCCTTTAAAAAATTTTACATCAGCATATATCTGAGAAAGCACACTTGTCATTGATTCTACAATCTATAAAATAATTTGTGTATAATTTCTTTAAAATTTCTAAATGGAACTGATAAATTATAGCAACAATTTAAAAATATTTATAATGGATAGCATATGATGAATTAATGTTCAATTTTTCTATATGTATCTCTAGCTTAATTATTACGCTGTTTTCTTAACTAAGAATTTTCATTGTTAAACCTGTCACAACTGGTTGTTGCTTTCAATCTAGTAATCTGTCACTAACCATACTTTAGAAACATATTCTTTTTATAAATTTATTTTTTTATTTAAGTTATTTTTTTGTAATTCATTTTTATTGATAGACTTTTTGGGGTGACATCTGTTAGCAAGGATTACATAGGTTTCAGGCATACAATTCTACAGTGCATTGTCAGCTTGTTGTATAATAAGTTCACCACCTAATGTGACTTCTCTTTCCATCACCTTATATTTAGCTTCCCCCCTCCTCTCCTACCCCCTCCCCTTTCTCCCCTCCCTAACCCACTCGTCCCCAAATAAACATTAAGCTATTGATTGTGTCCATGGGTTATTTGTTTGTTTATTCATTTCTTTTCTCTTTGTTGCTTTCAGTTTTATATTCCGCATATGAGTGAAGTCATACAGTTCTTTGTTTTTTCTGTCTGGCTTATTTCACTTAGCATGATGATCTCCAGGTCCATCCATTTTGTTGCAAATGGCAATATTTCATCTTTTCTTATAGCTGAGTAATATTCCATTGTGGAGAAAAAGGAACTCTGATACACCGCTGGTCGGAGTGCAAACTGGTACAACCACTGTGGAAGGCAGTGTGGGGGTTCCTCAGAAAATTGGGAACGGAGCTACCATTTGACCCAGCAATCCCCCTTCTGGGGATCTACCCAAAAAACCTGAAAACCTTTGTCCGCAAAGACTCATGTACCCCAGTGTTCATCGCAGCGCTGTTCACAGTGGCCAAAACATGGAAACAACCAAAGTGCCCTGCGACAGACGACTGGATAAAGCAGCTGTGGTGCATACACACAATGGAACATTTTCTTGGGCACATGTCTACCTGTGTTCCAAGGTGATGTCTTCCAAAACAAATGTAGCCTTTTGGTTTCAGGGATACTTCTCTGTAAGTTCCTGAAATAACAGCATCTTGCAAAGATGTTGCATTTGCGGAGTCCCTCGATAGCGCAGGAATGGTTCCTACATGTCTTCACGATCCTTGATGTGTTATCGAGTTGAACCAATGATGAAAAATAATGATTTCCTCCAAGGTACTACCCCATTATGCTTGATAACTTATATTCCTATTGGTTCATACAGAAATTTTATAAGTATTACCTTTGCACAAATTACTCACCACTATTCCTGAGGGGCCAAAGCTGGGTATCTCTGTGTGGCCATGAACCCTTCTTATGGGTCATTGCAAAGCTTCAGTGTTTTGTCGTATTTTTTTTTTTTTAGTGACAATGAACATCTTATGAAATGGAGAGCAGAAAATTATTGTATTAGCTATTTATTGTTGCATAATAATATTGCAACAGATTTAGATGCTTGAAATAACACCCTCTTTTTATCTCGCACTGCAGGTCAGGAGTGGGCTTAGGTTAACTGGACCCTCTGCTTCAGGCCCTTAAATCTGCCGTCAAAGTGTTGGCCAAAGCTGTGGGCTCATCCAGGTCTGACTGGGGATAAATCTACTTCCAAACTCAGGTGGTACTTGACAGAATTCAGTTCTTTACAGGTTACTATTTTTTTTTTTTTTTTTTTGCCACAGGCCACACTCAGCTCCTTGGGTTTTGTGTGTGTGTGTGTGTGTGTGTGTGTGTGTGTATGTGTGTGTTTAATACAGTGACACACTAATGCAGCAGCTAGCTTCTTCCAGGTCAGCAGGTGAGAAAGTGTTTCTTCCCAACACAGGTGTTACAATTTTTTGCAACATAATCATGTACGTGTAATCACACAGATCCCGTCACCTCTGCTGCATTCTGTTAGGTAGAAGCAAGTCCTGGGCCTGCCACACTCAAGAGGTGTTAACGTACGTAAATACGAGAATAGCAGGAAGCAGAAATCATGGAGCCACCTTAGAATCTGTCTCTCACAGAAAACTTCCTTCCCAAAAAGCCAGCTGAAAATCTTCTGTTTGACTATATCATCTTCTCTCCGTGTTTGTTAACCTTGTCATCTTAGACCTTGGCTGGCTTCATTCAGGGAACTTTCCACACATGCTTGGACACGATGACATGCCTGAAAGTTCACACACCTGACCTCTGAAACATTTTGCTAAATGGGATGATTCCTATCAGGATATTTATTCTCAAAATGTATGTATTTTTATTCTAGTTACTCCTTTATTGGACCTGTCTCTGGAGACAGAATCAAACTACATTCAGCATGTCTTCCTCACCGAATATTACCTCAGTGACTTACACTGTTCAGTTAAATTGTGGTGTTTTCCCCCCTATTTTGAGAACAGATGTTAACCATCTGTTTTTAATCAAAAATCCATATTAAATTACACCTTTAATTCTAGTGATAAGTAGGAAAACATCATAAATGTAATTTGACTTGTGTATATGATTTCTTCATTAGATTTACCTCCTTTTAAATATGTCAAAACCTCATTAACTTGAACGAGGATGATGTAATGAAGAAATTAAGAATCTGAGCATCGTGTAAACCATGAAGAGATACAGGAGCAAATGTGAATTACACAACCGTGTGCTGAGAGGATCATTAAGTTATTTGCTCCATTTACCATTATATACCCCTGTGACTCTTCCATATTTTGAAGTAAGTATAAATTTAAGACAACTTTTGAATGTTTTACTCATTTATCCTACTTTACTCTGTGTAGTCTGTGTATCAGCCCCAAAAGTCAGGGGTAAAATCCCAGAAATGTTTATGTAACTAATACACATCATCTTTAAAGAAAGTCTTAAATGGTAAAGGTAATGTTTTTGTATGATTGGAGAGTTTACATTCTTTCCAGTTTATATGGGCAAATTTGTGACCATGGAGGGAGAATTTACCTGAAATGGTTGAAAGTTTTTCTATCAAAGAGAGAATTTACTTTCTATTATTCGACAGATTAGACTAGTATAGGGCTTTGTCACACACACACACACACTCACTCACAAAATGCCTTCATTATTTAAGACATAATAGAGGGAGATTCCTGCCCTCAACCCCATCAGATATAGTATCAGAACAGCTCTGCAATAGAACAATTCTAGGAGACACAAAGAGAAGAAAGGAGAAAACAAACTAGTACAGCTGCGATGATGTTCCTTTGGTAGTGCGACCTTCCCTTTGGAGAGAATACTGTTGTCTATTGGATATTACCTCTATAATCGGGCTTTGGGAGATATCCCCAATCTATGTCACATCCCTGACCTTGGTCTCAGACAGTCCTATCTTTCCAAAGTGTATCCGAGATTTCTAGCAGGGCTTTACCTAGAAGAGGTGACAACTTTAATTCTAACAAAACATCGTATATTGCTTTCATCTTTTATATTGTGTTAACACTGCATATTCCAAAATACTCAAAGCACCAATTTTAGAGAACAATGTGAGTTGAGACGTCAGTAGAAGCACTAAAAGAAATTCTAATGGGGTGAGGGGCCCAACCAAGCAGGGGAATACTGGACAGGTTTCCCTAACAGGCCAGAAAATCAGGAGAGAGAACCTTGTGCAATGTAGATGCCAGGACCCAAGAAACAGACAGGCAGGAAGACCTCTTTGTATCAGGTCACAGGGAGTTGGGGAATAAGAGCAGTGTCAGTTAGGGAGTCTTTGCCTAGCAATGCTGTAAAATGCTGAGTAAACTCGTGTCAGACAATGAGCTCTCAGGCACCATCAGACTTTCAAAATGCTTTCAACTGAATGGATAAAGGCTACTGAAATCTTTTCAAATCTAACTGCCCCTCCTATCTGATACAGAGGACTATGGGTAGCCGAAGGAGAACTAAATAACGTATCATTTACTGAAACACAAGAAATTACAAAGCACATGGGGAAACAAGAAAAGATAATACTAAAAAAGTAAAATAAAATGCAAAGTGTCCTTGTTTATTTATTGAGTAGAAACTATGACAAGACTCATCTACATACTAGGGATGCATCCAAGTCCTGACTTCTCACGCTCACATGGAAGACAGACCATGAATAAAAGCACTCAGTAAGCTACGTTTTATGTTAGAAGGGAGTGCATTTATGAAGAAAATTAAAGTAGATAAAGACAATAGCTAGTGAATTCGCATTTGTGGGGAATAGGGAGAGGACTGAAATTTTAAATAGAGTGACAGGTGTGGCCTTCTTGAGAAGGTAATTTTGGGGGCTGTTTGTTAACGAAGGTGACAGAGCCAGCAAAGGAGCCAGCTTTCCAGGTTCTGAGGTGCAAATGTGTCTGGAGAAGCAAGAGCAGGTACAAAGGCCCTGGTGTACTCTAGAACAGCCAAGAGGCCAGGGTGGATGGTGTAGAACGAGCAGGCTGGTGAGCAGTGGGATGAAGTCAGAGAAATAAGAGAAAGGGTATGGATGGTCGTGGCCCTCTCAAGCTGTTTTTAGAACTGAGAGTTTGTCGTCTTGAGAAATGAGAAAATGTTGAAGGGCTCGAGAAGAGAGAGATGACCAATATCATTCCAGTTGTTGTGTTGGGTGATTTTTTTCCTTCAACTTCTCTAAACTTTCCCTATTTATCAAATTACACTTACAATTAAAACTAAACTTTCATTTTTAAATGAAGTCTAATGCCAGGAGCTGAAACAAAAATCTCATCATTTTCTGGGACACTGATGGAAAGATCTGGCAGAAGTAAGGCACTGTCATTACATATAAAGTAACAGCAGCTCTAGTAAAAAAGAAAAAAGGATCTATGGCAGAGGTCATACAATTGTTACCTAAATGTGAAAAATAAATATATATTATATATACATATAGGCAGGTAGGTAAATGATAGATGATAGATATCTCACGTACTGGCAGTTGGGTGGTAGTAATTACTCAAATTGTAAAAATCATTTTGCAGAGAAGGTAAAGGAATATACACTTAACATGCTGCCTGAAAAAGGAAAATTTTCAGAGACACTTGTCACATTTTTCCTATGATCTTGAAAAACACTGAACATTCCTCAACAAATTATGCTTTTTTTTTATTGTCATTGTTTTGCAAAGTAGATGTAAGTCATAGGCAGTGACCAGTCTACTACTGTACTTAAGCAAGAGTCCTCAGAAAGCTGTGTGTTCCTACCCAGCATGTAGACTATCTATGACAACAAGATAAAACTGCCTGGAATGCTTACAAATTAGCTGTAAGGAGTCCTTCTCTGTGTGAAATTATTCCTGCTTGTTTCTAACGTTTCCACGCTAACATAAATAAATCTGATGCACTGCTGAATATTAGTTAAGAGTTATAACTGAGTATCTTGGCAAAGACACAATTTCTATCCCTGTCAGATTTATTGTCAATATTCTTGTTTTCTTGTTGGGTAGTGAGTTCACATGTGGATATTATGTAACTAAAATAAATAAACTAACAAAAACATACATAAAAGAGGTCCATTGATGACAGTGTGCCATGAGTTAAAGATCAGGATGCATTCATTCTCTTCCGTGTAACTGGGATCTAGTTAAGGAAAAACATGAAAATATCAAGAACTAGTAAAAAACATTTGAGTGGGCTCTGTTACTTGGTAAACTGGATTTTCTCCTCCATCTTGGTTAAAAGAATCTTAAAGAGCTCCCAGCTAATTTTCTCTATTGTTTTTCAAATGACAAGAAATTAATTATAATAAAACTCATCTTGAAAATCAAGTTTCTTTTTTATTCTGTAGTTTCATTTATTAAAATGTTTCACAGATGGGAGGGCTGTTCCTGATAAAAATAGAAGCAGTCACTTTTTTTCAGTAATATACTTTCCCTGAATATGTAAATACATTAAATTCAGTCAGGAGTTGAATAGCAGCGCTTTTCAATAACTAAGAAATTGAAACCTGCCAAAGAAATTTATAAATTGTTAATTAATGTTAATTGAGTAAAATGATCAGTATTAATTGGCTACATTAAACAGAAGCTTTGGAAAATAATAAGGATTATCCCTTTCCTCCTCCTCTCCAATCCTATAATTCATAGAGTCTAATCAATTTTCATGTGTCACAGTGAGTGGAGATTTCTGAAAATTGTAAGTAAGCACAAGTTATATGCTGGGTGATTAAGAATGGAGAATGAGTATCCAGCTTGTGAATTTAAGGGCAGGATCATGAAAAGTGTAAGTAACAAGCTTTAAGCTGGCTAGCAAGTAATTCCCTCAAGATTTTCACTTAATTGCTGGTATTACTAAACACGTCCTCCCGTTTTCGAAAGCTAAAGCAGTTGAGGCAAAACAAATTAAGCCCCAATTTCAATGGAGAAAGGCTCACAAGAAAGTCTCATGTGACCGATTGCATCGGATTTAATAACCCTGCGGGCGACGGACCTGGTCGCCAGGCCTCGTGCCTCAGGTTGTAAGAACAGAAGGGGAATCACTATACAGAGAGTCTGTCTCCTCCCAGGCTGGCAGTGCTGTTCCAAAGACGCTCTAAGACTTCGTTACAGAACGGGGACCTGAGGATGGAGGCCCCTTAACATCCAAATCACATTCTGAAAGGAGTCGGTAACACTTATCAATGGCCAGTGGCTGCTTCCTTGTCTTTGTGTTCAGCGTTTTGAGGGTAAAATTGAAAAATAAAACGGTAAGATATTTAAAGGATACAGTGTGATGATTTGATAGACATTATGAAAGGATTCCCCCATTACATTAGTCACCACAGACATCACTGTTCATATTTGCCTTTTTGGGGATGGGGGCAAAGAACATGAAGTTCTACACAGCCAACTGCAACCGTCTAACACAGCGCTATGAACCATCGTCGCCGTCTTATCCCCAGGTCCTCATCAGGCCTCACTTACCCTACAGCTGAAAGGCGGCACAATTTTTCCAACCTCTCCCTGTCTCTACCCGCCTCAGCCGCTAGCAACCACATCTATCCACCCATCGAGTCAGCATCACAGGGAAAATGCATCGATTGTAAATGGTACTTCCTTTAGGAAAAAGTGGGAGATTTGGTTGATGGAATAAATTTCACAAAACTAATCCATTTTATTGTTTTGCTAAAATCAGGTCTTAAGCATCCATTTAAATTAAACCCATGTGAGAGGACTGTGGAAGATGAGGATAAACTGTTTCATTTCAGCCTTATTTCTCTATCCATTGTTTCCACAGGAAGCAGCCATGTACAAATGAGAAGTTATTTTGGTTGGTAGGGTTCTGAGGTACATCCTTACAATACTCTCCTGTGTACACTACGTCTGTTCTAGAAAGAGTAATCCTTTGCAAAATCCTAGTGAAAACCACATCAATATGAACACAATTCATCCTACTGAAATCCCAGATTGCTTGGAGAGTAGAGTATGGCTTTTCTGCTGAATCATAAATACGACTTGTATTTTATGTCACTAAAATTTTACTAGTGAGAGAGAGAGAGAGAAACTAAGTTTCCTTGGTTGGTGGAGAGGAGGAAAATGAGAGAAATCCTAGAAACATACAAAGGAAATTATGCTTCATTTAGACCCTAGTTTACTTTAAAGGTTTAACAAATACTTTCCTCATTATTTTTTCATAATTCTATCTTCTATTTATCTACCTATCGTATATCATGCCAATCTATTATCTGTATTTAGATAAGATAAAAATAAGATAAAAATCTCTGCAAATAAAATAAAAATAAGATGAAATAATATAAAACATTCTTCATATAAATTATTACTCCAAAATTCCTCAAAAGTGACTAGTAGTGTGGTATATTTAAAATAGAATTGAATAACTAATTTTTGAATCATTAAGTTTAATAAAACAAAATACTTTATACCAAAAAAAATCTTACTCTCTTTCGCTTGCAAAAATCATCCTTGTGGAAATTAAAAATAACTCACATCATTGAGAAAAATACTTACCATTTGGTGCATAGTTTTGTACTGCAGGTATTCTTGAAAAAGAAATATCAAGTTTTTGGCATCTAGCTAGAGGGCTAGATATCAAATAGCTTTCTCTGATAGCTTTCTGATGTCAGGTAATAGGATTGAATCTGCAGTTATATCAGGATCTGGGAAGGGCACGTGCCTTATGAACACACACACACACACACACACACACACACACACTCTCTTCATGGATCCTTTAAAAACCTTTCTTTAATCAATAAAATGAAAAGGGAACAGCATCCTACATAGGTATCTCTGTTACTTTTATTTCTAATTAAATGAAAGTGAAATACAATTTAGCAAAGCATTCATATAAAGAAAATATCTCCAAGTATCTTTAACAATTAAAACATGTATCTTAACTTAAAAATACCCTGCATTTGCTTAGTGCAAATACGTAGTATTCAATAGAAACATTATTTATGGTTTCCCTTTTGCTTGCATTTCCAAATCATTAACTCTTTCATCTGAATAATGTGAAGTCCCTGCTTTTAAATAATTGTATATTTTTAGAAAAACTTTAACATGGAAAATCAAGTCCTAAAATCTTTAAAAGACATTTTATAACTATGCTTTAAAATACAGTTTCTGTATATTCTTCTGATTTTGATTTCCTTAATTACAAATATTTTTGAAATAACATTTTTAATGTTTCCACACAATACAGACACAACGAAAAGAGGCTTAAAAAATGTCATTTTGAATAAGTCAAGCATAAAAAAGTGGCTTAAGTGTGCTGTTTAGATGTTTTGTGCTTACAAAACTAAAAATAGTTCAGCTAAAACTTCAATAACAACCTATTTTTAAAAGTCAAAATAAAATAAAATGGGGTATTTCCAAGGTGTTTTGTTATCAGAAGAGTAATTTTTGGACTTTTAGCTATATATGTGAATTTATAACTCTTTAAAAATGTCTATTTAATGCACCATAGTTGATTTTTCTTTTTTTTATCCACCTACTTTTCTTTAGTATATGTATATATTGTTTTATTCATTTTTAATTTTTAAAATATGTTTTATCATGCCCTGCTAATTTGATAACCAAAATGATTAAAAATTCATTTAGAAGTAAATGGCAGGAATTTCCCCTCAGGTCCTTCTGTCTAACACAAGAAATCAGTGTTTCATGGTTTCATCTAGCAGTCTAGTCAGATAGGGAAGAACCTAAGTTAGATGTCATTCAGAATGTTTCTACTATCTTCCATCATTTTGAGAATTACTCATGTTAGATCAAAACAAAACACAACGTAACAAAAATGAAACAAAAGCACACCTTATATACCAACAGGCCAGAGACCATAATTATGCACCTACTATACCTTCCAATCAGTTATATGTGCTGCCGAAGCGAGCACACCAATCAGTTATAAATCATTAATTGTAAAGAAATTACTTATAAGCTAATATGTATGCTATTGTTGATTAATTTTAAAATCTTTATTTTTGGTATTTATGAAACTCAGAATGCTAGGCATTATTTCTTATTTTGATATAATAATAATGGTATAATGAATGGAAGACATTTCCCATCCTAATGACAAGAAAAGAAAGGTACAAAATAAGGGTGATTTTCCAAGTGACCAATGAAATAACTGCATAATTAGTGAGTATCACCATAACTGGATTCCTGTGAATACTTCATTTAGATATAATCATATTTATAAGCAAGGTATTTATAAGTACCAATTATGGATTATTTTTTATGTACTAAGCTCTCTACCGGGTACTTCATATGAACCATTTTATTAAACTTGTATAAAAATCACATGAAGAAATTATTGCTCTAACTTTCATTTTACTGATTAGAAACTGAATATTGAAGAGTGAAATATGTCATACAAGGTCAATAGCAGCAGTAAGTGTCAGACCCATGGCTCAAACAGCATTCTAGTGTCAAAATCCGTGCACTTATGTAAACTCTTTGATGGTGGTTATGAATAGAATTGTGTCCCCCACCTCAAATTCATATTTTGAAACCCTATCCCTCATTGTTACTACACTTGGAGAGAGGGTCCTTAAGGAGGTGATCAAGGTTAAATGAGGTCATAAGCGTGGGTCCTTAATGCAATTGCACTGGTATCCCTAAGAAGAGACACCAGGAGCGCATGTGCACAGAGGGAAGGCCATATGAAGATACAATAAATAGGCGGTCTCACCAGAAACCAACCTTTTTGGCACCTTGATCTTGGACTCCCAGCCTCTAAAACTGTGAGAAAATGAATTTCTATTGTTTAAGCCATTCAGATTGAGGTATTATGTTGAGAAAGTCCAAGATGACTAATACACGGGCCTCTGGTTCAATAATTTGGTTCCAGGCCATGTGATTTTGATCCTCCCCAGGCTGTCTTTAAAATGTATAATTTTATTAGAAAACAGTTGCCTTTCCACTCCATGTTTTTTCTCCTCCTCCTTTTTTTTTCTGTATTATAATGTACTAAGGAAATATTTGAAGGCTGTTGGTGATTTGTGCTGTTATAATAAGTTGAAAAGCAACTAACTTTTTAATCATTGTACCTGAGAGGACTTAGGCTATGAAAGGCATGCTTTCCTTTGGTAATCTGTATCTAGTGTCTTCTCTACTCTATCAAGTCTTCTCCACCACTGGTCATGCCTCAAAGACCAGTATTAGTAGTATTAGACGTCTCAAGACACATATTGACAATGAAACAGGTAGCCAATATATGGCTCAAACCAAAAAAGAGTAGTAATGGCTAAACTGTTAATATTCATTTATGAATTCTTAATTTTTCCATGATTTCAAATAACATTTATGTTTCTACTTCTCTGTCAAGCCATATGTGCATATATCCGATTGTGCCTGCCCTTGCATACAATGTGTGTTTGTGTGCATGAGCCCTCTAGATTTACATTATTATTGATAAATATTTCTCTGTGGGTCTGGGAGGGTGAAAACATGAGCTTGTCTTCTTTAGAGGCGATTCCACATTTTGTATCTCTGAGTGGTCCAATGCACAGTCACAATATTAATGCGCCACAGTTCTCGGGATCCTTCTAGTGAAACTAACTCTCTCAGGATGCGTATTATTTATGGATATTATGTTACTTCTTCAATGAAAGAGAGAAAAACTTGAATACTTGTAAACTAAAATCAATACAGGTAATAACCTCTCACATCAAAAAGGTTAAAATGTCTCCATTTATTTCATAAATGTTATTGTGGATTAGAAATCCTTTTTCACTTAATGACTTCATGCTTCCTTTGCATTTCTTCCCTCTTTTTCTTTTTCTGCTCCACCGTATCTCATTTTCTTGCTCTGCTTTTGTGTCTCCCACACAGAAAATCATGTTGGATTTCATACGATTATTTCATTAAATAAAGTCACTGAAACAGACACAGGAGGAAACAGGAACCCATTTATTTCACAGTGTGATAGTAATAGTTCAACATTCAGAAGAAAGCGATCATAATGTATATAAAATACATATTGTTTCATGTGTGATCATTATTTCAAGGATTTCATCTCTAATAGTGTCTTGTTTAGGGTTTTGTAAAGTAGTATTAAATAGTATGATGTCTAGTGAGATGTTTGTAAACTTAATGAAAACCTCACTATTCTGATAGTGTAAAATTCAATATAATCAGCAGTTTTAAGAAACCATCCGGAAGGATTGAGTACTGAATATATTTTCTTGGCTTAATGCTGTGTTTCTGTTAGAGTGAGACTATATATATTCTTAAATGGAAGATATATTTAACTACTATATATGTTCTGTATAAATTATGACTTTGCTTTAAGATAAGATACAAAAGAAGCCTTAATGCTTCTTTTTTTATAGCCTATTATAGCCTAAGCCATAAAGAACATAAAATTCAACTTGACGATTTTATTAGCCACATATTTTTTCTTCTATCAAACTAAATAGTTGTATTAAATCTATACAAAATCTAAATGTTTTTATATTTATTTATTCAGACTTTTCTGCATCCTTTTTAATTCTTTGGACATTTGCTCCACTTAAGAATCAGAGAAAACTGTTTTCAGGAAATATTGAAGACTCACAATTTAACTAATTTGCATTTCTAATGGGCATGGATTAAGGGTAGTAACTAGTGGAAATTGTGATCTATCATATTAAGTGTCTCTTCCTCAAGACCAATGATGTATGTTCACTCTAGTTCACTTGTAGAGGAGTTCTAAACATGTTGCTAATATGCTAATTAACTAGGAAATGGAAACTTTTTTCCCCGTATGTATTGTCCTTATCCTGGTGATCATAAATATCTGTAAATTGGAATGGAGCTTCCATTTCATAGCCACATTCAACATACAGTATATAATGCAAAATAATTCATCAATTAGGACAAAGAAATTATGAAATATGATTTCATACTATGTAGAAGAAAATAATCATTGCATTCTTGAATTTTCCACCTTTGCAACTATCAGTATTAGTACAGAATGTTAAACCACCTCAGATCCATTAACTAGACAGATACTATATAACATATTTGCTTCACTGATTCTTATTATATAACAAATTATAAAAACATAAAAGTAAACATCATTTTAAAATCTTATAAATGCAGGGGTCATCTTCAGTTTCTTCAAAATTATGCTGATTTTACTGTTATCAGAGTTGACTATTAAACCACAGGACACAAAATCTCCACTTAGTCTCTTTTCCCTTAACCATAGCTTAGATTTAATTTCTGCATTTTATTTTCACTGTTACTAGAAGAGGGTTTTATTTGGCTTATTGTTACTATTAGCGTCAGATTAATTAATCATTTTATGAATCCTAATTTGTATATGCTTTTGGTTAAATGTATACTGCTTTAATATATTTACTTTAATATATTTTTCACTAACATGTGGGAAAATAATAATTACCATATGAGGCACAACATATAGTGCAAGACTGAAAACTAATTTCACACTAAATATGAAATATATCTTTGATTATAGTTTATAGCTATCTTATGAAAGGTCTTTGAATGTTTGCCACTGCTTCTATACCTGAAATTGTCCCAGTGTTTTGGATCAAAAGGTTATGAGTGGGGTGGGGTAGGAGGAGCATAAACTTATCATATTCATTTCTAATAATACGTAGCAGGGATTTTATTGTCGTAAAACATTGGAGACATTTAAATCCTTCCTAGTTTAACCTATCAATATAAAATATCAAGAATTTTCTCACCTTTTTTCAGTTTTGGGGATAAAACATGGCTTTCTTTTACATTCATTAAGAACACTAATTTGTGGCCAAAAGGAAAACCTCTTGAATGCATGTCTCAGATGATTAAAAAACATTTTAGTATCACTAGTAAGAAAATGACTGGTAAAACATGGGTTCGTTAATTTTTTCTTTACAGGCTAGACTGGCAAAATGAGAAATAAAAACGGGCAATGTATAAGAGAGACTTCTGCATGGCAATAAACTTGTCAGTCAAGGAAAAAAAAGGCCCACGTGAAAACTTGGAAGCATCAAGAAAAACGTTATATGATGGTAACTGATAACATCGAGTAACAGAAGAGGTTATTTTTTCCCTATGATATAGCAAAAAAAGCTTAAAGGAGGTAAAAAGCAAAAATTATAGGAAAAATAGGATGAACGACACTTCCTACCGGTTATCTTCACAGAGTGACTTACAAGGTGTGCTCATCATCATGGTGTCTTTCAGCTCCAAGCTCTCAATCTGTACCGTTTTCGTAGTGCAGCGGATTCCACAGTCTGCAGTTCCACTCTGCCTCTAGCCTTCTATTAGTTTCTGCCAAGAAGCAGCACTAACAGAGGGCTGTAAGAATAGAAGAGAAAGAGGGTTGCTTCCTCCCATTGGCTTCTTAAAGGCTTCCAGACTTCCAGAACAGACGTTCTTGTGAGCTTTACTCCAGCAACACTTCTTTACCCTGGTGGCCACAGTTCCTTCTGTAAGTAGTAGCGGAGTCCAAAACCATCTTTATCCCCCTAAGACGTGCCATCTGAGCAAGCAGTGTCCTCTCCTCAGAGGTCTGGGTCTCAGCTCCCTAGGCCCACTCCTCAATTCTTCAGTGGGAGAGCTTCCTACAGTTGCCATACTGGGGACACCTCAGTGTTTCTTGCCTTTTCAGTCACTGAATCAGTTAGTAACTACATGCCTAAGAAAAGGACTTTATTTTTCACTGAGAGATATTTGATAATTAAGAATTATACACGTTTGATTTTCAGTCAAGATGGCAGAGTAGGCAAACACTGTGCTTGCCTCCTTTCAGGACCACATTCAAATTACAACTAAACTACAGAACAACCATCATGGAGACTTGCCTAAAGTCTAGCTGAACTGAAGCCGTACGTCTAAGGACATACAGAAGAAGCCACCTCCAGACTGGTAGGAGGAGGAGAGACGCAGAATAGGGTGTGCCCACATCCGTTGGTGACCATTAAACAGTGGGAGAGCTATCTCGGCTGTGGAGGTCCCCCCAGGAGGAGCAAAAGGTTCCAGCCCCACACCAGGCTCCTCAGTTCTGTGTTCCAGTGCTGGGAAAAGGCGTTCCCGTAACTTCGGGCTGTGAAAACCAGCAGAGATTGTGGCTGTGTGAGATGAAGGCAGCTGCAGTCCGAGGCAATCCTCTTAAGAAGCCTGCACACAGACTTACTTACTAACAGACTCACTCCCTCAGCTCCAACGCTGGGACAACAGCTCAAAAGCTGCTAGGGACATATAGGGAGGAGCAGAAGTGTCTGGCTTCTGGGTGAGGGCTGGAGGGGCGGCTTTTTCCTGGATGAAGGAGCTGGTGGAAGCTGATGTTTCTTTGTTGAGCCCTCTCCCCACCACCAGAGTGCAGATGTAAGTCTGACAATGAAATTTGAGAACTTGCCATTGTGTGCTTAAGTTGGCAGCACTGTACAAATAGCAAACGACGTAAGCTCACAGTGGCAAGTTTGCGAACTTCATTGTCAGCTTTTGCAGACAATGACAGCTCTGATGGCCATTCCAGAAAAAAGAGTTCCAAAACTGCTTTTGAGGGTAGACTGGGCACTGGCATGGGTGCATAGGTTTCCAAGGGGAGTACTTTAACAGTGACCATAGTGATATTCAGCAATGAGATATGTAGCATTTTTGTGAGGATGAGTTCGTAAGATTAATGGTCCAACCTCTCATATATATATATATGTGTGTGTGTGTGTGTGTGTGTATATATGTATATATATGTATGTGTGTGTATATATATATATATATATGTGTATATATATAAATAATTACCACATTCAAACAAATTAACATATCCATCTTTTCAAATAGTTACTTTTGTGTGTGTGTCTGGTGAGAACACTTTAAGATCTAAGCAAATTTCAAGCATACAGTGTTGTTAACTATAGTTGCATTGTTGTACCTTAGATCTCCAGTATCTATTCATTGTGCATAACTGCAGCTTTGTACCCTTTAACTAACATCTCACCATTTTCCTCAACCCACACCACCCCAGCCCCTGGCAACCACCATTCTGCACTCTACTTCTATAAGTTCACTATTTTAAATTTCGCATATAAGTGAGATCATATAATCTTTGTCTTTCTGCATCTGGCTTATTTCAGTTTGCATCATGTCCTCCAGGTTCAAAATGTTGCCATTTGTGACAAACCTGGATGAAATTGAAATGAGAATATTTTACTTTAAAGTTGTTTAAAAAAACTAGTTTTATTTGTTTGTTTGTTTATTAAATTTCCTGACTGGACTTGACTAATACAAAATATAGAGATAAAAAAGCTAGAGGTCAAAGTCATTACTTTTAAGCATTTGCTTTGATTTGATAAGTTGGAAATAAAATGTTCAGTTTCCAAATTGAAGATCTTTCCTTAAACTTCATCATATCTTACTTTTAACTATGACTTTCTTCTCAGGTTAACATACATGTCTTTCAAGAATTAACTTAGATATGACCCTTTTCTCATATCTTCCATAACCACCGTAATGGCTGAGGTAACCACATCTAACTGCCCTGGGACCCAGTGCACACTTATTACAATGCTTACCATGCAGTGGGTGGTAGCCAGTTACTTGTCTTTCTCTTCTCCCACACAGTATGCTCTTTGAGGAACTGAAACAACTCTTATCATTGGAACCTATGGCGCATTAGTATTACTGTCACATACTAGGTGTTAAATAAATAAGTATTGCATAAATAAATAAATATTTCAGAGAAGGTTTCTTTTTTTTTTCCAGAATTATGATTGCCAGACTTAACAAATAAAACTGTCTCCCAGTTAAATTTGAGTTTCAGTAAAACAATGAATAATTTATTTGGTATATGTATGTCCCAAATATTGCATTGCTAAAGTAATATACATTGCTTATCTAGAATTCAAATCTAATTAGATATCCTATATTTATCCAACAACTGTAGTTCAAGATATTTCTACTGGGGGGAAAATCCTATGCTTCATATAGAACAATGTTTTTATCTGTAACTCTCGGTGTGACTATTCAGCATATTTTATCTGTAATTCTTGGTTTGAATATTGAATAGTCAATGTTCTTCTCACTTTAAGGTGCATGTGAAGATTTATAATGTTCATTTTATCATAGGGTGAATTGTTGATTCAACAAACAAAAGTCATTGTTAGAATTTTTGTAGACTTGTGTATACATATTGAAATATTATGTATACATTCGTTACATTCATTTATATGTGTGCCAACTATGAAAATCATAAGATTTTATATTTTGTTATATCATTTGATAGACTGAGCATGCTATAATATGTAGACCTGATGCCCTAGATTCAAGATGAACATCTTTCTAATAGTGGAACAAGACCTATCTGACTGTCTATTGACAGGCCCTGTGGTATGACTCACCTAGGCCAATGTCAACCTGAAGGTCATCCTTTGAAAATCACAGTGTTCCAGGCAGATCTAATACTGTCAACCCATCCCAGACCAGTCATCAGGTTTCTGATACGTTGTGATCCTGAAAAATAAATAGCCCAAGCACAGGTTTTGACATCTAATAATTGTTCAATAAATGATGGCTTCCTGTCCTGATATATCTGAATCTATTTCATAAAAATGAAAAGATTGTTTCAGAGAAGACTGGGGCCCTGGAAGGCCAGAATTTTAGAATTACATCTTCTGTAATCAACTGAATAATTAGTATAGTTATGGCAGTGTAATGGAATAGTGAAACACACTGTTATTCTTAACACAAAAATTCAACTCCCTGGGACCCTTTAAATCTATTCTGGAAACTTTTGGTACATTTTTTATTAAACTTGTTTTAATTAGGAACTGGAATAGCCCATAAATAAAGATCACCTGTGTTCTTTAAAATTTTAAACTTGTTATTATGTTAATGTAATATAGCCCCAAGTTCTGTGACCAGAACACCTGAATGAACGGAGTCACCATTGAGCGAGACAGGAAAAGGTGCAGGTAGAGCAGATCTTAACAAGGAGGTGAGGCTGGCAGGATATTAGTTTTTTCTGAACCTTTTAACTTTGACAAGTCTCTTCACTAGCCAAAAGGAGACGTCAAATAGGTTGTTAACATATGAGTTTGGAATTCATAAGAGAAATTAGGACTATCGTTATATTTGGGAATCACTTCTTAATCTAATAGAAAAGATATTTTGTCTATTTTTGTGACAGCCTGTGTGTGTGTGTGTGTGTGTGTGTGTGTGTGTATGCTGTCCAGAAAAATCCAGCTGTAAATGCCTCTATTTTTCATATTACATGGCTGGATACTTTCCAGACAGTCCTCGTACACATGTGTGTGTGTGTGTGTGTGTGTGTGTGTGTGTGTGTTGTGGTATATATACACACATAACCTATATCATCTGAGGTCTAATTAGATAGATAGATATAGTAGTACCTAAAACCCTAGATGATTGATTACAAGATATCTCCTGATTACATGCAGAAAAATTATAAAGTGCTTGCACTTTCATTTATCAATATAACATATCCTTTCTAATATTTTTAGAAATCACAGATATTTAATAGTCACCCATGTTATAACTGTATTTTATGTACTTGTACTTACAGAGATACTCTATATGAAGCAACACAAAAAATGCTGTACTGTGTTTAAAAAACTTTTTTTTTTGTTTTTGGTTCAGGGTTTACATAGCATATGAAATGCTCCAATGAACTTTTTCACTTTATTCACCTATGAAGTTAATTTTTTATAACACAATTCAATTAAATAGTTGTAAATCTTTTCCCTTTGGCTTAGATATGGTTGACTACTCTTTGCCAACTGCATGTCAAGAATAGCAGTTTGGTTCAAAGGAGCAGTCAAGAGGCAAGAGATTTAAATATATAGGTTCAACCAGTGTTTATTATACTACTTTCTTGAGACCTGAGGAAAGGCATTTGCTTTCTCTTTAAAACTCTCTCTCTCTCTCTCTCTCTCCCCCCCCCACCCCGCCCCCCATGCAAGTTGCTGAATTCACATGCAGTGGATAAAATAACTTCAAAAAAGTAGTTTTTTCCCCTCTGCCTAAGACAAATCTTACAGTACATTTGCATTTGAGAATATGAAAGCAATAGCTGTTGTAAAAAAGATTAAAGAAGCCTTTGGAGATTGAAACTATCCTGCTGTAAAGTAAAAAGAGGCAGAATAAATAAAACTGACAAACTTTGTATTGTTTTGTTTTCAGAACTCTAAATCATAGACCAAATTTAGTTCTTGTAAACCAGCCTTGCCTTACATCATTCGGCTCTGTGGATATGGCTTCTTCGGTTCCTAACTCCGTTCCATCTACTGAGCAATCATTTTACTATCTCATAAAGTTTATTTATATATTTTCTACAATATCTAGACAGGCAAAATGTGGTTTGGTATGCTATTGTGTCTATCATAGTTACAGCAGTTAAGTCTCCCTCTATCAATGTATTCAAGTGGTGGTGTTTACTTTTTGGTATGTCTGTTCCCAACTGGTGGCCAGATACTCATATCAAAAGTATTTTGAGCTATAAAGAGAAGATATCTAGAGAGTATCCCCAACAATATTAGCTACCAAGATGATCTAATTTCTTTGACAGACTCTTAAAAATATCCGAGTCTCCAAAACAGGTATAAAGTAAAAAAGACAAGTAAAAGACAGTCTGTAACAAAACAAGGTTTACACGAAAACATAATAGAGTAATTCAGAGTTATAACATAGTTAGAAAGAAAATAGTCCAATTTCATGTCACCTCATTTCAAACTGCAGTCTTGTATCTGTTGCTTACTAGAAAATAAAACAATCTATATCTGGTCTTTTCGAATGCTGTCGATTCAAACAAATCTTTAGTGGAGTCCTAGTACCATGTGAAACACAAAAATAAACAGATAAAATATGTTTTCTCTTATTTGGATTAAGAAATGAGAAATAGTCTTACATATCAACAAATATGCCTAAATCTGGAACAGGACAATCACATCTGAATCTTGCTAGTAACTATGGGTTAAGCTCTAGGAGAAATAAATTAACTTGGATAAAAATTAAGCTTTCAAAAATTTCAAAATGCTCTATAGGGATTACCCGATCAGAATAATTACTACATAGTTCAAAAGTATAACTAATGTTCTGGCACATAAATGATTTAAATTATAGTATTTTGCACAAATACATTAAATTATATCATTTAGTCTGCTGGTACTTTAAGAACATGGCAGGGGTCATTGTGCTAAGTTCTCATGCAACTTATCTCTTTCACTCATGCTGAGTGTAAAACCAGTTTAGACAACCCTTAAACACTCTTTGTATTAAAGCATAGTTGCTAATATACCACTGGATGTTTTTTGTGCATAAAGGAAAGTTAAGATGTTTTCTCGGTTATGGAATATTTAGGTTACAATGGATTTGTAATTAAATTAAGTGGCTAATCTATCCATTTATCCAAGTGAATTATCTGCCTAGATAGCCACGGGAGCTTAAGTAGTTAATTTAGACACAGTTATGATAGCTGCCAGCTGAAATCATTGGATGTGGTGTTCGCTACAGATTTTTGTCACTTTGCTTGCTCTTTTTATGTAACTACATTACACTGATTTAAGTGATCCTGGAAATACATCCATTTAATTATAATGTGTGTTCTTCCAGAGTTCTTAAACGTACTCTCAAGTATGACATGTTTGCAGGCACAGTTTATATTAAAAGTATCACTAATGACTTGGAGAAGCGTTGAGCATCCGCTGTAAACATATAGACGGTAGATAGATGACAGACAGATAGAAAGATAGCTTTAATTCACACTGTGATCTGATTTGTTCATTTTAAGCCACCGTTATATGTTATCAGGGTGTATGACTTCCCTTCCCCCAACTTAAGTATATCAAATTTAAATACAGAAATGTTAGTGTGTTCATTAGAAAATATTTAATAGTATTCTAGCAGGGAATTTGGTAAGCTGTTAGAATCTATGGTTCAGAATTAAGAAAAAAGCCAGAAATAAGGACAATTGTTTCCACCTCTGAAGAGATATAGTACACTGATAGATAGGTGGATATGTTTTATTTCAATGCTGACTGATTTAACTATCAAATCTGACTCTTATTGTGGAAAATGTACAGCTTTCTCAACCTGTCCATGGCTTAGTTTCTTCACCTAAGCCAAGTTAAATACTACAAAAATAAAAATTAAAAAAAATAAAAAAGGGTACTGCGAGGGCAGAATAAAATCAGAAGTCCTTATTTTAGAGAACAGACTCAGTAAAGAGTAAACATTATTAAATGAATATTTTTAGAGCTACTCTGGGATATTAGAAAGCTCATTTAATTAGTTATGAAGAACCCTGCTGCATTCTTACTTGAATAACTTTAAATAAATCATTTAAACTCTTAAAGCTCTGATGCAATTATTTGGGGAATTATAAAGTTTAAACTCCAGGTGAGACTAGAAACAAAATAAAAACAAAGATAGTGCCTGTTGTAAAGTCTCAGGTTTTTGTAGACTAGAAATAGAGTCAGCATGGAGAAATTCTAAAGCAACTATAGTTCGTGTCATGATCCTAGGTCTAGTGTTTGTTTCTTGGATGAATGTATTTGTAAAGACTGCCTAAAGATAGGAAAAGAACGAGAGAATAACAAGTTGTAAAATGTTTTTGTCCTTCACAAAACAAGATTCACAGTTTTGTAATTAAGTTAATAATCAGATCTCATTTCTTGTTTTTTGTCATTTTGGTTAGAAATTTATGCCTTTTACATTTCATATTTCACTGATTTCTTATTCTAGGATGTTCTCTCTTTTCTCTAAATAATTTTAAGCAGATAATTCTGTTCCCAACTTCCCCTGGTTGATATGGCATTATCCAGTTTCTAGTCAAGTACCTTGAATACCTGTTGATTTATTGATCAAATATGCTCAATTTAATCAGCTCCAAACATTTACTTAGAGTTTTATTTGTGTTTTAATTCTCTGCATAAAACTTCCTAATATCAACTCCCTAGTTAATCTAGGACATTAGGTGCCTCAACATAGTTCTGAATATCACTAAATTTTGGTAATATGGGAACATTTTAAAACACACCCTTACATGCAAAATATAACAATGGATAACTAAATAGAAGTAGAGATAAATATAATATGTATTTCATTTAAAAATGTGTTTGTATACCAAAAAAACAAAAATAAACAACAACAGAAAAACCCACTTAGGAGATGCCTAACCCAATGTATATTATATGGATTACAAATATTTGTAAATCCTAAATTTGAAAATTCTTGTTAAAAATACAGTAGGCACCTCTCAGTAGCTTACTTGTTATATGGAAGAGAGGCATAATATTCACACATCTATTGTGATGTCTATTTTATGAATGAGACTGTGCACAATAGTTTGGGACAGGGTCTCTTTCTCTGTGGTACCTCTGGGTTGGATTCCTATTGCATAAATACACATCAAACTCATCTGAATCTGCCTTGCATATGTTAATATGGTATTAGCATCCCAGGCAAGAGGGAGACTTTGTATCTCATCTTTAAGAAAATCAGTACCTCATTTTTTTCAGTTCAAAATGTAATTTCAACACTTACAGCCTTGCTGGTGAACTCAACTAACTATAGTAAATCAGAAATAATAATAATAATAATAATAATAATAATAATAAACACTATGCATTATCAATGGTTGAAAGTTGTTTCATAACTAAATTACATGTTCATTGAACAGGAAGTGTTTCAATCCAGAGCAAATGGTTTTGGGTAGTAAATACACGATAAAAGGAAAAGAAAACCTGCATTGTATGTGCTTATTCCAGCACTGAGTATTCTTACAGAGAATACTCTATTATGTTTTCTGTTCTCTGATTAGAAAGGCTGACTTTTCAGTTCAAAAACCCCCTGTGATTTGAGAGTGAAGGAAAGCGAACACTGGTGAAGTGACTTGCGGGACCATTGAAGTTCAATTTAAGCATGGAAAGCAACTCTGGAGAGAGCAACGCTGCTCTAGTCTGTGAAGATATCTATATACCCTTAGCTGGTAGGAGGTACAGGGAAGTGACGGCAGAACCACGGGGTATCTTTGATTCACAATAAGATACTGCCTCTTTTAGTATAAAAAGCCACCTGTTGTTTGTCAAAAGGTACTACTTACTGATTATTGCTTTACATATTAATGCAAAGAACCCTTGGAAGTAGTCTCCCGTGCAGTTCCTGAAAGTCAATCTTTCACCTGTCTCCAGTAGGGCAAACTTAAAAAAAAAATGTTTTGTACAGCCAGTAGAGAATGCCTCTTTCTTTAAAGAAATCAGAGCCTTCTGCCGGGGGCAATAAAGGGGTGAGGATATAGGGAGTATTGAGTTTGCTTATTGCCAAGCACAGAAAAATGCTAATAAGACTCATGCTGAGGAAAGCTCTCACTCATCAGGGTGCATCATTGCAGACATTAAGCTGAGCCTGTGAGTTGCTGTTAGCCAAAACTGGAGAGGGCGAAGTAGAATAGAGTCAAGAAGCATCTCCAGTCTCCCTGTGAATTGCTGTCTGGGGGTGTTAAGGCTTGCTGTATTGTTTTGAAATGATTTGCATAGCAAAAATTATCTGGTGAACTTGGAAAATCTACCAGTACATGATCAGGATATACTTATATTGGTAAGTTATTTGCCGAGAAATATAAAATGTTAAAAAATAATTACATGATTTGATTAATAATCAAATGCATTAATTCGGGCATGTTAATTACATACATAATAATCTAGAGTTTGCTCTGTGAGGTTCTGAATATCAATGAAATAAGATTAACTAGAGACGTAAGAAAATCTAAGCAGAGCTACTGACTGGCTTTTCAAAGGAAGTTTTGTATAAGACCATAAAGGGAATCCATCTTTTTTGACAATATGGCAACATATAATGTCCATGAACGAGACAATTTACAAACAGGGAGACCCTCAATCTTTTTTTGTTTTATGAGAAACAAAACAAATTATAGCATGGAGTGTCCAATTGAAAAGTAACTGGACTGAATGCTGATAAAGGCATGGTTGGTGTTATTTTAACACTACCACTCAGCTTATGCATCTCTGCTAGAGTGCATGTGTAAGAGAACCCAAGGTCAATAAAATGTAGAAAGTGAGCCCAGTGGATTCCCCCTCTTTGCTTAAGAGGCATGGGTTAAGATGTGCTATGAGTACAGTTCCTTTTAATCACCATTAATTGAGCTTATCTGATAAACATAAAAGATAAGTTTTTTATTTCTGTATCTTGATTTAAAATATGCCTTCTAATGCAGCCACTTAAAAATGAATAGAGAAGCAGTTTAGGGTAGTGATAAACTTTGGGAAATCTGAATTATATTATCAGGTGTTTCGCTAATTAGCTTTCTCTAGAGCAATGACTTCATTTGCTTGTGCTTCCCTTAAAAAAAAAAGGATCTGCACCATTCATTAAAATTTCAGACCTGTAATAATGCATAGGCAGAGAATTCTGTTTCTTCCTCACCCATTTGATAGTTCAGAAAAAAGAAAGGCTCAATCTGTGAAAATTTCTTGATAATCAGTGTGGGGCATCTGTTTTCCATACCAACTAAGAAACCTGCTTAGGAGTTAGGTAGGAAACGTAGCTTTGTTCAGAAGCAAATTGTAGCTTCCAATTCTCCACCTTAAATTTAACTTATCCACTCAAAACTACTAGTTTGCATGCTTGTAAAATTTAAAAAAAAAGAAAAGAAAAGCACAGGGAATGTTTTAAAAAGACAAGGGAGACTTTCTTCAACACTCTTATAATAGGGGTCAACATTTTGCAGTAGGGCAGAGAGACTGAACTCAACTCAGCTGAACCAAAACCCAGGTGGATTTTAAAGCCTGGGATGAACCAATGGAGGAGTACTAGAGAACTCCATAGGAGAAGAAGGTAAATGGTTTGACTGTCCCAAAGTGACTGGGCCATATCTTTCTTGATGGATATATTTCAAAGGGATGGCTTCTATAATAGGATATTGAGAAAGATATTCCTGAGTTGCAGAGTATTTACATTTCAAAAGAGGCAAGGACAGGATTCACACCTGCAAGTTTTCTGAAGTAAATGCTTTAAGAAATGAGAGGTCAGGCCTCAAGTCAGGAAGAAGCCTGTCCAAAGTTTAGTCAAGCTGAGGGGAACAGTAAGGCCCCTGTGGTCATCTCAAAGGTGAAAACAAAATACGGGTGACTCTAGGGTGGGGGTGGACAAATTTTTTCTTCTTCTCTTCTAGGTTCTTTGGCTGGCCTAATAATTAAATGGATATAAGTTGACAGAAGAAAAACAAAGTTAATTTCCTATGTACGTGAGCCCCAGAAAAATATGATTCACAGGAAGGATGACTTATCTAGACTCAAAACTAGAAAAACTGGGTAATTGAGGCTTACATGCTACCCCCATGGAAGGAATGAATGGGAGAGGAGCCAGAGGCATCAAAGGGGAGGAAGACAATTCACAGGAAGATAAGAAGAGCAAATGTTTGGTAATCAGATGCTTGCCTGCCTAGAAGATAAATCTTTCAGATTATTAAAAAAAAAAAAGTTTATCTCTGATGATAGCTCTCTTTCTGGTACAGGCCCTCTATCTAAATTAGTTTAGGTAAAGAAGAGGCAATAAGCTCTTCCTGAGTCTGCTGGGTCTTGATCGCCTTCAGCTCAAAATAATCCACCTGCTGAAGCTGACACATGGTGGGGTGGTATGTCCTACTCACAAAAATTACCACAGTAGAAGGCAATGCTGAGAGATGGATATAAACTGACTCATAACAAAATTAATCCATGAAGCCAGCCATGACTTATGTCAGCCTAGCTAGTGAAAATGATAGTATAGGTAAAAAAAAAATCCCTTTTTGTCTAGGCCAATTAATATTATTTTTGTTTATTTTATAAGCAAAAAGCAGAAACTGATGCCCTGGCTGCATTTAACATCCCTTCACACAGCCTCCTGCTCAGGGTGTCATGCCAGAATTAGCCAGTACTGGAAGAAATTTCAGCATCTACTGGCAGCTGGGTCCATAGGGAAGGTGGCCGTAATTACAGGTTGTAAAGAAGAGCTAAGACAATGAGCTTCCTTAGACAGTAAAACTGATACTTAAAAGAAATGTTCTTCATAGGAATGGATTTCAGCTTTTTCTTCCTGCAGGGTTACATAAAGGTGTTTGTTTGTTTGTTTGTTTGAGGTAATGTAAGCAGTCTCTCAAGGGAATAAAAATAGCCTAATTAAAAATAGCCTAATATCTCACTGTGATACTGATACAGGCCAAACAAAGGAGCCCTCTCCCCCGCTCTCTATGGACTCCTCTTCCCTAGTTCTTTAACTCAGTTTCACCTTTTTCCTCGTCCTTAGCCTTAATCTCCCTCTCAATCATTCTTCCTTAACTCCAACTTGAACAATAGATGGCACCTACCCTGAATCATGGAATGTCTTCATCCTGCCTCCGGCTTTAGATAATTACCCCAAAACTTAAACAACAGGTTTTTAGCCTGTATTTTCCATATATTCTTTGCCCCGGTTTGAGTTACTCATTCAAAGAACAACTTGTGATTTGTGTTTGCTAATTGTATTCCCAAAATGTCCCATCTCCAGCCTTGGTTAGTCATCCTAAAATTTGTGATCTATGATAGCAAAACTTTACTTAGCTGTGTTTGCTAGACGTTAGCTACTATCCTGGTGACTGTAAATCTGTGCTTATTGATGATATCATCTCCAGGCCATTCCTGGATAGGTAGTGACGTCTGGGTGGCCAACTAAGCCCAAAGACAACAGGACACAAACTCCATGGGGCTAAATGAAACTTCCGTCACACACCCACTCTGCAATAGTGGCTTTGAGGCCTGCTTTTCAGGCTAATGCTTTTAAATCTATTAATTAAATATATTTCTCCTCATCTAGGGGCCACTGGGATACAGATGACGCCTGGCAAGGCTTCCAGCCCATCCTGATTAAAGAAATCAACACGGTCTCCCAGGTTGTCGCGTCCAGCACGACACAGCCGTGGGTGAACAAGTAGGGCGACACAAAGTTAAGAAACACGGTGGCCAAGAATATATTACAAGCAGGGCCAGGGGGCCTCAGCCTCATGGGCCAGGCGACTCAAATGAGGCCAACACAAAGCTTTTGTTAGTGGGCAAACAAGTGAAACTGGCTTTTCCAGGGTCTGCGAGTTACTGACCTGAAACTGCTTTTCCCGAAATTCCCCATGGTGCTCCAGCACCTACTGTGCCTTCACATACCAGCTCTGAACCCCCCGGGATGGAGTCATTGTTATTACAAAGACATCCATGAAGAGGAAATGGCAGATATCGTCCCATGGATCTCATTTTGAGCTGTATGGGGGGCACAAGGCAGCCAGGGGCCAGGAGATTAACCTCAGAGAGAGTGACAGGCTGTGCCTCACCTCTGTAGAGCCCAAGCTCTCTCCTGTTGGCCCTTATGTGACTGTGCCTCTTAGGTTGTTCCTCCCTTGAGGAATCTTACCTGTCATTGACTAAGCAGACATCCTCCAGGGCCACTGGGGTGAAGTGAGGTGTATGAGTGAGGGAGGAACAGTACTCCTGAGAGAGGGTCAGTTCTGTCTCCTAGATATTCTACGCCCCTGTGGCCTCCATGCTCAGCTCCTGCCTTAGGGTGTCATGGGGAATGTGTGGGGGGACAGACAGGTTGGCAGGTGGAAGGCAACACTGGGTGGATTTCGAGACCCCTCCCCCTTTTAGATCAGATAGGGTGAGAGCTCCGTGAATCCCCGACAGGTAGGGACAACGATCGCACTCAGCATGAAGCAGATATAGAAGATGAGACCTCCCATCCCTCAGCTTCCCATAGAGATTTAGGGATCACGCCTCTCAAGAGAAAAGTAAGGAAGGCAGAAATAATAGGGGGGATCTTGGATCTTGCTGGAATAGTCACCACCCTGATACCACCCTTTTCTAGTAATCCCTGCCCCAAGATGACAATCACAGGAGGTAACTGAGTTTGGAAAGAAAACATGAGCCATAAAAAGGTGATGTCACAGACCCTGTCAATCAAACTTGTCAATCAAGAGGCCCTACACCTAGATGAGCGTAACCCCTTACAACTAAAGAAAATAAAAGTACCAAAGCCTCGTTAATCGGGGCTCTTGAGCCATTTTTCTGCTCAAGCTCGCTCCTATCTCTTAGAAGTGTACTTTCCCCTTGCCATTCCAGGCTCTTGAGCCATTCCCCTGCTTGCCCACTCCTACCCTTTTGGGGTGCACTTTCTTTCAATAAACTTATCTCTTTGTTTCACATCTACACTTTGGCGTGTGTCTTGTTCAGTTCTTTGCTTGAGATACCAAGGAACTGGACACTGGCTGAGGAGGACTCGCCACTGTCCGGTAACAATACCATATGGATTTATAGTTTCCAGATACGTTTTTTACTTTAGATCATTGAAATAATAGTAATACCCTTATTTTTTATTACTTCATTATTTCAGCTTTAAAATTATTTGGGCATGTTGGTGATGGCTACCTGAGTCTTTGTCAAAACTCATAAACCTATATACTAATGAAGGTGCTTCAATTTTAATGAGTAAAAATATAATATGACCTGAAAACAATTGCACAGGTAGTCTTCATAATCATAGTCATTATCAAGGCTGTCCTTATAATCCCCCTCTGGTGATAGGAAGTGTGAATGGAGGTATCAATGATGCAAAAAGGCAGGATATCGGGTGATGAATACACGGAGGTTTATTATAATAAAAAAAATAGCAAACATAAATGCACACATGCACACACCAAACAAAAATACTTTTGGACAATGTATGAGGAATTATCAAAACTAGAAAGATGCCAACCCTAAAGGTTTACTTAACATTCTCCAGATTATTTGTCCAAGCTGCAGTTAAAATTGTCTAAAATTTACAAATCTCAAGTAATGTACCTATGAGGGATAAGCAGGCCTTTCTTTTGGGCAATGATACAAAAAATATCCAAAAAGACCAATGAATTACTTTTATAGATACCTAGGGAAAAACTAGTAACATAGTAGGATGGCAGACGTTCAAGAAAATTTAGAATCTAAAATTCTGTGTTTGGGACCTGATTCTGTCATTTATCAGTGGTGTGGGCCTATGGAAGTCATTTAACCTCTCTGAGGCCTGGTTTCATCAGTAAAATGTCAACGAAAGCACTTGCCTCATAAGATTGTTTTGAGGAACAATTAGAATAATGCTTGCAACAGCTATTTGTAAAACTGAAATTGAGGTTCTTATTCATTCCTAGTTTGCGTCTTAGAAACTTTTTTGAATAGAAATGCATAACCAGCAACTCACTCACTTATTCCACAATTTGTAAATAATTTACAGTGTTGGAAAGTGTCATCTCTTTTATCTAGTATTTTTCTTTTTTATTTTGTAGTTCACAGAGAGCAGGCAATTACTACCCTAGTTCCTAATGCCTTAATAAAATCATTTGGCATGCTCAGAATAAATAACAATCTGAATTGGGAAATAAATTGTTGAATAAAATATGGCAGAGCACAGAGTATTTCATAAAAGTACGCAGACTGCATTGTCCAATACATCAATCTATTTATCTCACTGAGAATGCATAAGCGAAGAATAGATTTCTTTCTAAAACACGCTCATACATCACTGATTTCGTAAATTTTATTTCTTAGTAGGGAACAGATTATAGATAGCTTTGGGAGACACAGCTGTGATGTTGAAAGACTAATGAACTTGGAATCAGAACACTTGGCTTGAGTTCTTTACTTTTCTAATATCTGTGTATTTGACCTTGAATACTCACCTACTTCTCAGGGTTAGGTCCTTGATATTCAGAAGGGAATTATAAAGTTGCCACTTCAACCCTTACTACTGCAAAGTTGTGGTAAACATTTCATTGACTAATTTATGTATCTCCTCCATAATATACTAATATATAGTTTGTAGAATTAATAAATACTAAATGTATTAATGAAAAATCATTTTTCTATTGTTTCCTTCTTTAAAAATGAATTTAATCTGAAATGATCAAATATTTTCATAAACTACATCATGTTTTATCAAAGAGGTTGTTTGTCATGAAGAAAAGATACTCTGTGTTGTCTTTTTTCTGTGATTGTAAAATTTAAAAATTTCATCTAGTTTTACAATAGAAATATTTTCTTGGGCAAAATTTTGTTAAAAAATGACTTTAAGTGTTGATCAATACACATTTCAACAAACCTACGCTACAGTGTTTGTAAAATGAATATGTATATATAATTATATATTAATATACATAATATATATTAATATACAGGGTACATACATGTTTCTGCCTTTGCCTGTCATTATTATGTAATTTCCCATATGTAAACAAATCATGACCTATATGATATAAAGAAGACACCTACAGAAAATACATTAATTTTTGGGGGTCT
This sequence comes from Lyroderma lyra, assembly GCA_004026885.1. Taxonomy (NCBI): domain Eukaryota; kingdom Metazoa; phylum Chordata; class Mammalia; order Chiroptera; family Megadermatidae; genus Lyroderma; species Lyroderma lyra. The sequence goes on along the minus strand of PVJL010009966.1, from coordinate 17,302 downwards.
TATAATAATCTACTACTTTCAATCTTACTCTGATTTATCCATTTAAAATTTATAATCTTAGTTTTGAGGTAAAATATGTTCTTATTTGAAATTAATATTAGTATCAGAAATACATAGCCATGTATAGCAGATAATGTATCTTTAATCAGTCATGTTGATAATAAAAATAGAAATAATTATATAATTTTTGATAAATAGCCATAAAGACACAAGATGGCAGTACTAGTCTTTATGAGGTCTGGAAATGTGGTAATATATTTGAAACTTAATGTACCTCTTGCTTCTTCTCAGTATTTGCAAAGAAACTTTCACTTCTACCCACAAATTTTCACCAGTTTTGTGGATTAAACAAAAATACTAATGTCAGTATGCTGTCTATCATCTATCTATCTATTATCTATCTATCTATCTATCTATCTGTCTATCATCATCTACCTATATCTATTTTCAGCCTCTGCATTTAATAAAAGTACTTTGTCTAAAAATCTTCAGTTTCATATAAGTTGACAATGTACTGAAGAATTGTATGCCTGAACCCTATGTAATTCTTGCTAACAAATGTCATCCCAATAAGTCTAACAATGAAAATAAATAAAAAAAATAAATCCAATGTTATAATTGGCTTAAAAACAAAACAAAAGAACTTCAGTTTCCTCATCCATGTAACAGGCATGTTAGTCTAGATAACCTTTAAGGTTCTTCCCTTCAGATAGCTATAGCATTTATTAAAATCAGGAGTTGAACATTTTTTTAATGCACTATTCAATACCTTAATCGTTAAATGTATTTAAAATTGGAGATTCGAATGACAGGCTATCTCCCTTAACTTCCCCACCTTGTGGCAGGCTGTTGAAAAGCCAGGGAGACTTGCACCTGGTCCTCCGCACGTTATAGCTTCAGGATATAAAGACACTTAGCTTTAGTGTAGAATTGGTTCCTCCACGACAGAGATGCCTGCCACTCATGTCACCTGTATCTGCCTCTTCCAGTTTGGTGACATCTTGTGGATACAGGAATCTGACATACAGATCTTCCTTATTTATTTTTTCTCAATCCATTTGGGCTCATTGTATTCCTCCTGGTCAAGCTGCAGCTTTCTTTATCCTTGTTCTTTATTCTTCAGGGACAATGTGATTACCTCCAAATGCTATCTATGTCAAGGAATTCAAACACTTTAAGGACTCTATGATATATGAAAGCAAAAGCAAAAATTTAGCAACATATACTCTTCTTTTTCATTAAATCACGTGTGATAAGAGTTCTGTTGAATTTTCCTCTTTTGAGAAGACACAGCTCTGTATCATATTAAAACCTTTACTTGCTCTTCCTGTTACTGCTAGATGATATTCTATTTTCTGCCTTCATTTTACTAGATTGCTTTTATAACAAGTAGTAGCCACTGCCTTCATTATATCTTTATCTATCCTGCCCTTAGGCCCTGAAATATAAATTCTATACTAATATTTCAATGAATACAGACTTTTTATCATTTCAGAGATTCTATGACAAATGAGTTTTTCTCAGAAATCATTTTATATAACCTCCATAGCATTTTCTACTTTGAACCGATTTTTAAAAGTGCCTTTTGTTTATTCAATGAAACTCTAATCTTTTATTTAATAAAATCTTAACTTACTTTCCACTCACTTCTCTTTTTTTTTAAATTTCTTCAGTCTTTTCTAATATTTAGTTCTCAGCTCTTCACTTTTCTTTCATGCACATTTCCATCTTCATTCTGGAAGAATAAAAATAACTTCCAAAAGTGTGTAATAGTATATGTGTTACTGTCACATAGTACACCAACTACATGGAGTTATTATGCAAGGTGGTCTTCGTACTTGATAATAAATCAAGAAGTAAGTTTTGTTTCTGATCAAGATGTAGGAACAATAACCAAATTTACTCACTTGCTTGAAATAACAATGAAGTCGAAAACAAAATACACAAAAATACATGTCTTCAAAACATCAAATACCAAGCAACAAAGAAGAGTGATATTTGAGAAATGGAAAAAAAATAGGTAAGGTGTCTGAGAGAATTTCCAGGCTATGGCATAATCAAGTGGCACCTATAGAATGTGTAAGCTAATAAGATAAAGTTCATTTTGTGAGAACAGGAAACTAGAGGTCATTGGACAGAGTAATGAGAGAAGGGACTTTCACAGAGAGGGTTCTCTAGAGATATGCTGAGATTGCCCCTCAAGTCTTCAACAGAGTACTTACTGATTAGTGAATATATGTGGAAAAACTATCTAAAAGCTAAGAAAATAATCATCAAAAGGAAGAGAGGAAACCACAGCTGGAAACAAAGTCTGTTTACACAATAGCCCCAGAGGAGAGATCTCATAATATGTGGCTCTCTGGGTGGAGCAGTCAGATCCATCTTGCCTTAGTAGTGAAAAAATAAAATCACAAAATAAACATTACTTTTGCCCTGCCTAATAAATTTTAAAAGTAACATCTAAATGGACAAAATTGTCTTAAAACAAACAAACAAACAAACAAACAAACTATATCCAAGGCTCAAGTAGAAAAACAAAACTTTCTGGTACCCAACAGGCAAAACTCATCATTTCTAGCATCCAGTAAAAATTGCCAGTCATGAAAAAATAGATAAATATATTTTATAATAACAAGGTCAATAAAACAAATGAATCCCAGCTGAGAGCTGAAAGAGGTTAAAATTAGTAAAAAACAATTGTAAAAATACTTATTATAAATGTATTCCATATATTCAGAAGAAGAGACATGAAATGTATAAAAAAATAAAACAAAAAGAAAGCCAAAATTTAATTTAGAGAGATACAAAACTCCAATGTCTAAGAATAAACATGAACTAGGTGGGTATCATGGCATATTCTACATTGAAGAAATAAAGATTAGTGAACTTCAAATCACGTTAATAAACATTTTATCCAATAAGCATATATGAAATGTTGAAAATGCCAAATACGCATGTAGTTGGAGTCACTGAAGGAAAGAGGGTAGAAATAATATTTGATGAGATAATGGCTGAAATATTTCCAATTTGCTGAAAACCACAAACTTACAGATCTAAGAAGTTTCATGAAACCCATCCAATTTAAAAGGAGAGCTAAATGTTCTAACAGAATTTTCACCAAAGACGAGATAGGGAATGCAAATACACACATGCAAAATGTGCTGCTAAATATCATTTGTCTAGGAAAATGCAAATTAGAACCACAGAGAAATAACAGTAGACATTGTTCAACTGGTTAAAATGAAAAGATCTAACCATACCAAGTAACGTAGAGGTTGTAGAGAAACTGGAATTCTCATATACTGCTGGTGAACAAGTAATATGATATACCCACTTTGGGGAAAAAAAAAATTGATGGTTTCTTTAAAGGGTCAAACATACTACATGATCCTGGCATTCCACACCTAGGTAATTATCCAAGAGAAATAAAAGCATATATCCATACACTACTTGTACACAAATGTTCAAGCTCACAGCAGCTATTGGCACAAAACATAAATAACCCAAAGGTACATTATCAGGTGACTGGATAAACAAATTTTGGTGTATTGGTGCAATATAAAATTACATAGTAATAACAAATAGTAAACTATATATGCACAAATATGAATGAATCTAAAAAATTATGTTGTGTGAAGAAAGTCAAATTAAAAAAAGCATACATCGTATGACTGCATTTATATACTTGTAGATAACGTCATCTAATCTATTGTACAGACACAGATCCGTGGTTGCTTGAGGAAGGTAGGGCCTGGGGGATAGAAATAGGAGGAAGAAAATGCAAGGGGCACGAGGAAACTCACGTGATTGATGGATACGTTCACAATCTTGAATTTGAGTGTTTCCCTGTGTCACCATGAACCATGTATACATTTTAGATATGAACAGTTAAATGTTGTAATTATACCTCAAAACAGCAATTTTAAGAAAGGCCTTGAAGATCCTCTGTTGGCCCTCTGAATCAAGAAATTACTTTTAAAATTTCCTGGGTGAAAATAGGTAACATAATAATACAAAAGCTCATTGTCGGGTTTTCTTTCAATTGACAATCACTGGCACCTGACTTCACGTAACCCAAACTATTCCCATCACTTGATAAATGCACTTATTCAGTGTAAATTTATTCAAATTGTACCATGTGACACATAGGGACAGCAAGATGAAAAATCGCAGTAATGCTTATTCTGAGCACGCTCACAGCCTCCCTGTTTTCACGAGAGTCAGGTCTGATTGGCGACCCAGTTTTCCTTCCTTCTTCCTTCTTTCTCTTGCATATCATCTAATACTCTTCCTTTTTCTGCAGTTAGCCACCCCATTTTTACCTTCTCTTTCCTTCTCTTTTCTGTGATTTACAATTGTGAATCCAGAGAACCCAGATAACTTAGTCTTGCTACTCCTCTGCTTTCCAAAGGAAATTCAAAACCCCCTAGGAAGAATGGGGTTAGTGACAAATCCTGATTCTACAAATTCCAAGTTGGTGAAGTCAAATTCAAGTTTGAGAACTCAAGTCAAAAGCCATATGTCACTGTCCTTTCCTTTACCCAACGCTGCGTCTCTAACGACTGGGGTTATTCTAATTTTTACTAGCTTACACTTTCAGGTGGGACACAATAATAGAAAATAGTCTACAGCTATGTAGTGGTTTTTTTTGTTTGTTTTGTCATCTTCAAAAACTTTACAAGTAAGAAGTACTATTTCTCCTATCTTATATATGAGAAAATGGAGGCATAGAGAGATTAAGTAACTTGCCCAGCCTGTGAAGATCCAGGCAGTCCAGCTTCTTAGTGTGCATGCATGTGGCAAATACTGAGAGGATAACAGCAGGCATGTAATATCCCAGTAGTTCAGAAAAGCAGGGACAGATCTATGAGACAGCCTTCATTTTTTCATGCTCTATACCCAAAGACGCCACTTCAAAGAATTATTTTACAGATGTGCTGGGTATTTCCATTTCCATCGTCTAGTAAGGGAAAAGAGTGAGCAGGCACTGAGTAGCTGGAAGGAAAACACGAAAATGTTGATTTGTGAAATTGTATGGAAGTGTATGAAATTGATTCCATATGGTAATTCTAAACAGAATTAAAGATAATAGAGTGAAAAACGTGTGTGTGTGTGTGAGTGCATATGGTTGCGGCTGTATTCTTCTAACACAAAAGCAAAAAGAACAGTGGATTTTCAGTAATTCAGCAAATATTTTTGGGTCTAAGCCAATTCTGAAACAAACAAAAAGCATGCATTTGAAAAACCCTATCAATATCCCTACTCAGAACCTGACAGAGTTAATTAAAAATCCTGATTAGCCTGGTTTCTTTTTTGTATCAACGTTCACACAAAAAGGTCAGCATCAATTGAAAGTAGAGTCTAGCTAAATGACCCTGACTCAGCGGCGACTTTGAAAAGGAATGGAAGTGTTGGGTAAAGTCATCATAATTCTCTGAATTGCAGGTACGTTTTTGCTTCAGGCAGCCCGCCAAAGCCCTTTCTTGCCAGTAAACATAAGCTATGTGTGTTACTTTTTGATGGTATCACCCATGATAAACCTTAAATAGTAAAGGAGTTCATTTCAGATACAGATCTGAAGTTAACTTATCCAACTTATCTGGTCAGACAATCCTGCTGTAAATCTTTCAAAAACAAGATGTCTTTTGAGATTTTTAGTAATCTTGGATGGTGTCTGGGAAGAAAATGTGACACGAGCCGTTGTCTCCATGGTTTCAGCTCAGACTAGAAAATACACACCCCCAGGAAATATAAACTCACACGTAAGCAAGAATACAGGTTTTCTGAGTCAATAAGGTAAGAAAAATGAAAATGTGCTCGGTAAAGTAAAAATTTTATTTATCCCAAGGAGTTTCTACTTTTATCATATCCTTTGCAGTCAGTATTAGAATTTAAAGACTAAATCAGAAATAATTCAAATCCATTATGATTTTTTTTTTCTTCAAAATGAGACCTGATATCTGCAGTCTTGTTTTCTCGAGCAGATGAATAACATGTAGGGCATATTTCAAAAGGGTCATCTGTCCCTTCCAGTGATCTAGATGAGGTAGCTTGACTTTAAAACCAGGGTAGTTTCAAAAACTAATGCTGAAGAAATAAATTTTCAAAAAATTGAATTTATTTTGCACTATTTTTTCTCTATTGCATAACAGTCACTGGGCATTATCGATTTTTAAAGAAGATTTTTAACAGTGGGGAGATACAACAAAACTTAGAGGAGTTTTAGGAATTCTGAATAATGTAAAAATTGGTTGTTATGTGTTTAAGTTCTTTTGCAATAATATTCAATGATATTAAAACATAGTCTTGCTAATGTAGATGGGCCTTACCCAGAGACTTACCCAGAGAAAAGCAAACAGCATTTTGAAGTTCTAGCCTCAGCCCTTAGGTTTATTATAAAAGTTTGAACTAGTTATCTTCTTCCTGTCTCTCTCTTCTCGAGGTCTCCTGACCTCAGTTTAGCTATCTATAAAATGAGGGAGTTGGAGCAGATGATCTCAATCTTGTAACTATAAAGTTGTACATTCTATATTATTTCTCCACTTTCTTTCTTTCAGTTCTCTCTGCTGATAAGAAGACCTTAAAATGAGTAGTACTTATTATATGCTAGGGAAGCCCATTTAATATAATTCGTGAAAGTCTACACAATAAAACCCTGAGCTATTTTAAAACTAAGTTTTATAGATAAGGACACTGAAGCTCAGTAAGTTTATTACCTTGCCCAGCCTCATGTGCATAATTACAGATAGATCAGCAACTGAGTTTCAGACTGATTTGAAAAAAAAATCTCATATATACCCACTGGCTACATCACATTCGACTACATTCAGAAAGTTCAATATATTTGATATTTTAAATGCACTTTAAAAATATTGATTGTATGTGCTTTGTAACTGTGACCTTGAAGTCAAATATACTTGGTAAATTTAACAACTTTTGTGCACATCTATTGCAAAATTATAATGCTGGCTTAAAGAAAAATTAGAGGACAAGGAGGACGGTGACTCGGATAAATGAAGAAGAAATAACAGACATAGTGGCTCAATCCAACACACCCCCAAAGCACAGAAGTTTACTTTTGAAAGGAGCTAAATGGTAAATGCCAAGAAAAATGATAGAGTAAGGGTTAGAGCCACACAAAGCTTACCTAAGAAGATACACTGGCAAAGAATTAGAAGTAAAAGTTAAAAAAATATTGAAATTAAAAAGGAATTATACAGTAATAATAGCCTAATATTGGAGCATGAGAAAATGGTGCTGTTTGTGTCATCCTGCCAATAGAAGATGGTCAGATGACCGATTAATGAAATCAGATAATCACTACCCATAACATTGGCATCCCGAGAAGAGATAAGGAGAAAGAGTATATATCAATTTTTTGGAGGTATTAAATATAAGGAGCACAAACATTTAGCATTAAATAAGGTTTCTTAGGGAGTATAACATCTCTTTGCCTTCCTATACATTTGTTTGTGTGGAATTCTCTAAAGTTATGTATACTTTATTTTGTATATCTAAATTTAAATAACCATTATTAGCTACTCTTAGAGCATGAGTTTTATTTAATGTTATTTAATGTTATTTAATTTTATTAATTTAGATCTGGTTTCTATACATTCAATGAATTATTTAATTTAATAATTATCTATTTGATTAAATATTATGTGGCTCATTGGAGAAAATATATAAGATAAACTAAATTGCAGAAAAATAGTCAAAGCTGGTAATATTTTCTTTCTATTCATGTGTATGTTGCTGATTTAAACAGGGCTATGTAAGAAACCAGTGTAAATCTCAGTGGTTTACAACAAAAATATTTAATTTGGTCATTTTTCTTCAGGTCAGTAGAGCATGCTTGCTCTAGACTGAGCAGAGATGGTTTTGATTTCAATAAATCTAGGTTGGATATGGTTCACTCTATATTATTTCTCATACCTTGATGTAGCAGGTGACACAATGCATGTCCTTTTCATCATGGTAATAGAAGCACAGGAGGGGACAAGCAGAAACAGGTTTCCTTTAGAGAAAGTTACACACTATCATTTACATCTATATTCTAGTGACCAAACCAAGCCTAAGCCCTATATCTATTTTTTTTCCAATATAAATCTTACAAGTTAGTTTAGCACGACCTTTATTTTATCAAGATTAATGTAGCTAGAATATCTAAACACATTTTTTTATTGAATTCAAGAAAAATGTTTTATAGTTTCCACTTATAAATCCTTTGGTTGTAACATAAACTACTTTTAGTTTGTATTTATTTTTCCCTTCTCAAGGGACAAAAATTGGTAAGTAATTACAATAAAAGGTCCTTCCTCTCCTTGGAAAGATACTGCCATACACACAGTTAATATATGAGAATGAGATAGCACCACCTTGTAGAATTTAGTAATTAAGTCACCCTTCTATGAAAACAAGTATCATAAATGTTTCAATTTTATTATTGGTAATGTTAATTTTAAGTATTTGAAGTCATTTGTGCTTTTTTTCCATGATGCAAACTATAGTTTTTCTTGAGGGTTTTCCAGTTTATTTATTTATCTCTCAGCTCATGTATATCCATTCTCCCAGTTATATAGAGACTGATTAATTGAAATGAATAAGTACCTGATAAGAACTTACTGAAATTGATTTGATTGACTTTCCAGTGTTCACTATCATAATTATCTAACAGTACAAATTATCGATCACAGAAAAGTAGGTCACAGAGGATATTTTTGTTAATAATCCTTTGTCCATTCTTAAGTTTGAAAAATATGTTTTTACATTCTCTTGTTAAAGGAACCAAATAAGGTTATGGTCTTTTTTATTCTAGTTGAATTGGTTGTTTAGCTATATCATATATTTAATAAAAGCTATAAAAATTTTTATTTCAGCTAAGGTATTCAATGCAAATATGTACTTTTACTCTCAATTAAGGAGATAATGTAATATGTTTTTAATTCCTATTCCATTTGTTCTGATGATGAATGTAGTTTTATGATTAATTTAATGTCTTTTAGACAGTGCTTTGAAAAATTTCTTTAAATGAATCAAAACAATTATCCAGTTCTCTGTGAACAATTCCTGAAGCTTTTCTATTTTCAGTCTGATATTCTCATTTTCAGAAATAATTTTGCTTTAAACCAGTCCTGTTTCCCCAAAGGTATCTTTCATTGTATCTTCTATTGTACATAAAAAAAAATGCCTATCCATGCTAGTATTGTCAAATAAAATATCTGCAAGAAAGTAAAATGCTATGAAATTATCTCATTGTTCTTTCAAGTCTTCAGTGTACTGCCTCAAAGTGGTAAGCAAAGTCAGGCAACTTGTTTCTGAGGTGGGTCTTGAATCTATCACCCATGAATCATGCAGCCAATCTCTTCTTTTCTCCCTGCCTCTTTCTTTCTTTACTTTTTCCTTTTGCCTTTCTCTTCTGAAATCATCTTTATCAGTGCTCTGCACTGAGGGTCGCTTAACATTGACTCAATTTATATAATGTGATTATTGGATTCAATTTTATTTACTTACTTATTTCAGACCGCTATTACGAAGAACGTTGATTAGCAAAGCAATTTTCAGGTAGTACTCAACTCTTGTCAAAATAATACGTGCAATCTTAAATTTGTTTAGACAACTATTTTTAATTTATAGTAATAGTATGATTGTGCTGATTAAATATTTTAAAGACATGAAGAATAAGGAGGATAGATATTTTTAACCTAAAGGTGACACAGAAAGACACTGTGCCTCCATGTAGCATCTCCTTAAATTTTAAATTCCTCACCCCCCCTTAAAAATAGTCCTATTTCTAAAGTCATAAGAGCAGTAGTCAATTATAATCTCTTAAAAAATTATGCCTAAATGTACAATTGTGCCTTTCCAGACATGTAACTTTAAATGATGCTAATCTTTTACTTCCCTTTTCAAAAACATGTGTGTTAAGCAAACACATAAGAGTCCCCCTTGATTCCCCATCTCCTAGTATTCACGTCTTGTCATCCTTTCCGCTTGAATGTGGGCTGAACCTAGTCGTTGGCTTCTCGTCAATATATCACAGCAGAAGTGAAAGGTTACCACTTCAGTGACTTCGCTATAAAAGACTGAATTTCTCTTGTGGAGTGGACTATTTGATACCAGAAATGTAAGGTCAAAGACCGTTGGAACACTCCTGTGAACATTCACACTCTGTCTCTGCTCCTATTAAGTTATGGTTATACCCTATATACTGGCTGAAAAATAACAAGAATGTTGAATAGATGCTTACTTATGCTATTATGAAATATACTCCTAGCTTGTTAGTAACTCCCAAGCACGAGTCTGTTCGCAGGTCAAGAACCTACCGGAGAGCAAGGTGTTTTCCAATGTAAATTCTCAGAATGTTTTCCTAGATTTCCCGTGAGGAAGTAAATCAATTTTCCAAGTGTGCCCTTGGTAAAGGAAGTTACACAGACACGTAGTAATTGTTAGAATGACAGTTCTTTATTATGACGGATTCCTGGTGTCCCAATCTGCTAGTGTAAACGTAAATGGTAAGTGGTGTGTCAGCCGTCTGATTCACGGTCGGCCCAATGTGGGGCCTAAAACCAAGACGATTGTATGATTATTTCCTCTGGCCTGGAGAGTATCTGAAAGGGGTAATTTTGCAATAAGAAAAATCTCCACTGTGGTTCCCTGACTTTTGAAGCATGAATTTTATGGTGGAAAGACTGAACAAAATCCGTTAAATCCTCCTCCCCTAAAAATACTGTCAATCGAAACAACTGCCTTCTCCTAGGGGATTACAGAGATTAGCAGTTCAATAAAATGCTTGAAAAAAGCACTGGTGTGGTTTTTCTATTTTTTTCTATTTTCTTTCTTGTTAACGAAACTTTTTAGATTGGTCAAGAAGAGGGCCAATTTCCGTCCTCGTCTTACCTGCTCGTAACAGCTGTCCTCACAGTTCATCTTCCCTCGTCCTGGAGACACTTCCTTGTCTTCCTGAATCCTGCACCCTCTTGTTTTTCCTCCTACTTCTTCCATTGCTACTTCTCAGCTTTCTCCATTTCCTTCTGATTTCCCAATCCTCTCATCTTTGTCCAGGTTTCGTACTTCTGCTTCCTTCTTCCTCCATCAAAACTGTCTTCTGGGTGTTCCATCCAGCTTCATGGATTTAGCTACCACCTAAACGCTAATGACTCCCAACCTTACAATGCCAGGCCACTCCCCTCCTCTAAATTCCAGATGTGCTTGTTCAAATTCCTACTGCACATCTTCACTCTATGTCTGATTTGCAACTCCACCTTCTCACGTCCCAACGCGAACTCCCCATCTTCATCATCACCACTCCAAACCTGCCCTTCCTCAGTCTTCCTTTCAGTTTAGGATGCTGACCTCATCCTTCCCTTTACTTACTTACTCACACAAATACTTTAAAATAATTCTTGACCTCATCCTTCCTCTCACACACTACACTAAATATAACTGGCTCTACCTAGATGTACTAAATTATTTCCAGAATCTAATGATCTCTCTCTAATCCTCTGCCATCATCCCCAATCAGGTCATTATTATCTTTCATCTGGATTATCTGAGACTCCTAACTGGTTTCACTGTTTCTAATCTTTACTATCTCCTCCACAGCCCCAAAGTCTATTCCCAACAGGGAAGTAAGAATGATCATTTAAAAATAGCTAGCAGATCTCGTCAAATTCCTGCTCATCCTCTTACTGTAGTTTTCCACTTCTTTAAGGATAAATGCTAATCCTCGGAGGACAGCCCATAAGGTCCTTCATGATCCAAATTACCACTACTTTTCCGAGTCCCCTCTCACTCTCTTCCTCATACTCACTTGTTTTAACCACAGAGTGAGTGCCTTGAACACGGCAGCTGACTTCTACTTCAGTCATATTTACTGTCCATCTTTTCAGCATGACTCACTTGCTCATATTCTTCAGGCCTTCGTGAACACATCACTCTCTCTGTGTGACTACCCTATTTATGATAGCCATTCCCACTCCAATATTTCCTGTCTCCCAACTCTACTATTTTTCCTTAGCAATGATTACATCTGCCATACAATATATTTTATTTATTTACTTTGTTCATTATGTTTTTCCAGTAGAAGAAAAACTAGATAGTGTTATATTTTTGTTATTTAGTTGTTTCAAAATCCCCACATAAAACTGTGCCTAGCATACAACAATTTTGTTGAACAAATGATTGAAATTTAAACAGAAAGGATGAGAATTTAAACATTTTAATTAAAAAAAGAAATTTGCAATGGAAAATTTTCCCAAACAGAAATATTGCTAATTTTATTTTAAATCCTCCTTGCTTTCTGAACAATATGATGAGTGTTTACAAATATCCTATTACAAATATTGAGTCCATATTTTGTAAAAATAAAATTTTATATTAGCAACATAGTTGTTTTTTGAAGGCTTTATAATGTATAGTTTTCTTTATTTCCTAGTGTTCAACTATCTTTCTGTTATCCTTCTTTGATCAATTATTACAATGTCGAAAACCTGTGGAATAGTATTTTTCTGAAGTTAGGAGTAAGATTCACAGTTGCTGAGACATATTTCAAAATCAATGCAAGAGACGGTGTATATACTAACAGAAAACTGTATTTGCCTGTTTTCAAGTGGATTTTTTCTGAGTTTAAAATGAACTAATTTTAAATATCCTGTTTGGCTATAATTTTGAAGATGCATACATATTACTCTCACATGAAAACAGAAAGCAAAAGCATGTAGAGAGTATTCAGCAGTGTTCTCTCTTAAACTACTTCTTCATTCTTCTTCTACACCTTCAAGGAATGATTCCCTGTGGTTATAGAGAAAATGTGAAAATCCAAACACAGTATGAGTCAGTAAAATGCAAAAGTGAATTTTTGCATTTAACATCTGTCTCCTTGTAGACTTTGAAGCAACTCCAGCACTGCTTTTCAATATTGTCATTTGATGGGTTTTTTTCAAAGTTGGCTACAGTGCACTTGAGTTCACTACTTGATGGCAATTTGTTAGAGCCTTTTTATAGTACTGACTTATATACATGTTTGTCAATGCTAGAAATATGAATTTTAGTGCCGTAGAACATGACACACTAAAATTTGTATGGGTAAAAAATTAAAAATATAAAGCTATGCTTAATTTTCTATTATTCTGGTAGAGATATTGAGTGTTATATTGCCTATAATTAGAATAATACTATTAACTGAATGTGAAGTAAATTAGCCCTTGTAACTTAGAGTCAAGATATAAATTCAAATCGCCTATAATCTATAATATATATCTAAATACCTATAATTTGAATATCTATCTGTGGTACATTCTGATTGAATATAATTACCTCTTGCTGGTACAAGTATGTTTGACTTTAGGTAGATATATCAATCAAAATTAGCTAGGCTTTATTGCAATAATCTCATGATTTAAATAAATAAGTTGTTTATTTTTTGCTTATGCTACATGACTTCTATGTTGTCAGGGAGCCTTGATTAAGGTAGTCAGATTTAGCAAATAAAAATAAAAGACACTCAGTTAAATTTAAATTTTAGATAAACAGTGGATATCTATTTTTATGTCCCATGCACTATTTGGGATATATTTCTACTAATTCTGTTGTTAGTATCTGAAAGTCAAATTTAACTGGGTGTTCTGCGTTTCATCTGACAACCCTACCCTTGTTAAGTCATGCAGGGAATCAGACTGACAGAACAACCACATCAATGGAAAGGGAAATCTGCAGTTTCCACATCAGAGAGCCAATGATCCCTCTATCTCATCACATTTTTTTTCCCTGTGCAGTTACATACTATTTAAAAAATTTTCCCCATCCCCTAATTTATGTAAATTAATTCAGTCTCTAGGAGGGCTCCCCAGGTTTATAACCAGTTTATAGTATTAAAATTTGGGAGAATAAATTAAAGAGAATAAATACCATTGTAACTTGATTTTATTCTTTATTAAAAATAAGAACATGTATTTTACTAGCTCAGTAAGTGTGGTTAAGAAAGATGTAAAGCCTTTGGTTATATCTATGTGATCACATTAGCTAAAGGGAATGCTTGAAATTGCATTATTATACAAGATGTTTATTAAATTTAAGAACAAAATAAAATGTAACATAGGGCAGGTAGACAGCTTGGCTAATAAAATTAAATACTAATGGAATAATCCAATTGTACTAATGTTTTAAACAGTTTTTCTTTGTTGTTCTTTTGTGTTTTTTTTTAAACAGTTATTGAACACTATTTTTTAACAGACAACACTTCTAAGCCTATTTTTATTTAGAACAAGTTTTTCACTAGAAAGATTTAGATCTATCTGTTGTTCTATATTTCTTTAAAAATAAAGATCTCTATGGACTATATACTGTCAATCTCTCTCATAAGAGAAAAATCAAATTATGAATTTATTATAAAGAGCTACTTGAACTTAATAACTTACATTATCTATATATTGGAGTAGCAAAGATTAGTCAAGAGAAAACCAGGTTAATTTCAATGATGGATATTTTAAATTGGGGAGAATATATTAAAGAAACATTTTAATAATCAAATGTGATCAAATCTGAATATGTTGTTTAGTTTGGGATGTCAAATTACTAGTGTGTGTGAAGAATATAAGCAATGGAGATATACCATTATCTTAGTTAACCAACATTCTAAGGATGATTGACAGTATAATTGTAATTGATTCTTATGTTGAAAACACATCTCTTAATGTTTTTATAATATTTGTTTGTTTAGCCTGGCCATGGGGAAATTACCCTATGGCTTTAAGAACTTGCTATATTGATTCTGAAATTTCTATAGACCACTTTAGTTTTAGGGATGCTAAAATATAATTTGAGAGTAATGCTAAGTTGGGTGATAGGAATTTAACACTCGCTGCTTTAGAATCTGAAGATATTTGTTACTCACAAGACACCATTTTTAGATTATTAATTTTACACTTGATCTTAGTCAAAATGCTGAGAAGTGATAGATTATTAATTTTGTTTGGAGAAGAATGGATGACTTGGATTATATGCTTTTTAAAAAATATCTTAGTCTATTCATACTGCTATCACCAAATAGCACAAACTGAGAGGCTTATAAACAACAAATTTATTTCTCACAGTTCTGGAGGCTGGACAAGTCAAGATCTAGGTACCTGAAGATTTTGTGTCTGGTGAGGGCCTGCTTTCTGGTTCATAGTCATTTTGCTGGGTCCTCACATGGCGAAAGGGAAAGGGATCTCCCTGGGGCCTCTTGTATAAGGGCATTAACCTCCTTCACAACAACTGTACTCTAATGCCTAATCACCTCCCAAAGGCCCCAGCTCCCAATGCCAACTCATTGGTGCTGGCTGCAACGTACAAATTTTGGAGATAAACAAACTTTCACTCAATAGTAATTTTTTACTGTAAATATAACATTTCATCTTTATTTATAGTCATTATTTACATTTTAAGGATATATTTGAGCTTCAAAAGCTTAGTATTAAAGCATCTAAATATCAATCAAAACTTTAACATTTTTGTGCTCTTTGATATCTTATCACCCCATATAGGTAGGCACCTCTTATTATTATTACCATTGATAGTGCACTGAAGCTATCAAGGCTGTGAAAAATTGAGAAAAATTTGTACAATAGAAATTCTACCAATAGAAAAAGTGTTCTACATCCAAACACCTGACACAAACCATAAGCAGTAAGGAATATTGTTCAAGGTATCAATTAAATATACAGAACATCAAGTAAGTAACAACTCCACTATTTATTTTTGTCTTAGTATTCTTAATGTTGGTATCATATCAGATTCAAGAAAAGAAGGATAATTTGCCCAAATTTGGAAAAACCACCTAGAATAATTAAACTTCCTTTCTAATAACAGAACATAAAATTATTTAAATAAGAATGTTTCATCCATTCATTTGAAACTCATATTTCTATGGTAAATATTTCAATGAACTGGAAACTGCTGACTGCTTAAAACAGTATTCCAGAATGTCCTTCTAGCTTGTGTATTTCTTTCACAGATATTCTATAACAGCATTTCAAAATGCTCCCCAACAACAGCAAAAGAAACAACATTAAATTTTTAAACTTTACCACCTATAATGTTTCCTACAGTTCTGAGAAGTGCAAATGGTGAAGGGATGTGGTCTCTATTTGTAAATTAGGAAATCAAAGCAGAAAGAAGGGCTATAAACCTTGCTCTAAGAACATTATTTAATAAGAGAATGTTTATTAAAACAGTTATAGTCAAATGTAATTTCCACATAAATTGTGCCTTTTCCTGTTTCAGGGAAAGGATAAATATTTTACTCCAATTTATTTTATCTCCCAGGCAGTTTTTATAGAAACTCAGTCCCTAGATATTTTATCAATAAGCCAAAATATGAGCTTCTGAACCTTCAACAGAGATGTAAGGTCTATGACTGGAGATGAATATCACCTTCTCAAAGACTCAGGTTTTAGCATCCTCAAAGAAATCTTTTGGAATAAAGGCATTATAAATGCTCCTGAAGCTATGGAAATTTGTTCCAGTCACAGAACGGTGTTTTGTCAAAAAACAGTTCAAAACAAATACATGTAATGCTTCAAAAAATTTTAGTTACGTAAAATATTTACAAAAATAATTTTCAAATGTTGAAAAACTTAATCCAAGTGACATTTCTTACCATCATTTTCTTATTTATTTTTTATACTTTTTATCTCTTCAAGGCATTTCTTCTGCCTTAATATCCTGAAATGCATCTATTACTTCTTAACTAATATACCTTTTATCATTCAATGACTGTTTCTTTGCACCTGAAGTTGTGTTTGCTTTGTTTTAGTCCCCGATTCTTCTGTAAATCATTAACTGGAGATGACAGATCTACCTTAGAAATTCCTGGGAGCAGCTACAGAATGGAAATGAGCCGTGAATATAAACCCTGTACACCGTGCAGTGAATGGAAGAGCAAACAGGAGACCTCTGGGATGGTCATACAGCAGCAATTCTTGTTTTTGGCTTAATCATGATTATTTATGCTCCTTGAATTTCAAGTTTATATCTGTAGCTTAGATGACCACTTATATACTATGTTTATTTACTGTTAATATTTCAACTCTGATATCTCATAGGCATTTCACATATAGAATGTGCAGAGAGAATATCATGAAATCCCCTCCAACACCAACCAATCTGATCTTCCCACAGATTTCCACCACCAATCATCCTGTTGTAAAGTCCAGACCTCTATTATATTGATTTTTGATATCTTGTCAAAGTATCAAAAACACCCAAGTTCATCTCTCATCATGTCCTGTCAAAATTACGTCCTTCAGGACTTGTTTTTGTC
>PVJL010009965.1:0-52965 GCA_004026885.1 Lyroderma lyra | reverse complement strand
AAAAGTAAAAAAAAAAAAAAAGTATTAAAAAGATAGTCAGTGAATGGAGTTGGGGAGGTGTCTGTCCACATATGTGCACACATGATGGAGTGAAGGAAGGAGGAGATAAGAAATTATGGACCAATGACTAATATTCATTAAGGTACAATGAGAAATGTTCATATTAGACATGGAGTTTTAGAATAATTATTTTTCTTTTTTCAAATAATTTATTTTATTTTTCAATTACAGTTGATATACAATATTACATTAACTTCGGGTGCACATCATAGTGATTAGGCATTTATATAACTTACAAAGTAATCACCCCAATAAATCTAGTACCCACCTGATACTATACACAGATATTACCATATTATTGATTATATTCCCTATGCTATACTTTATATCCCGCAACTATTTTGTCACTACCAATTTGTACCTTTTAATTTCTTCCTCACTTTACTTATCCTTCCCCAACCTGAATCTATGAGTTTGTTCCTATTTGATCCATTTATTTTTTTATATTAGATTTTACATGTAACTGAAATCATATGGTGCTTGTCTTTCCCTGATTTATTTCACTTCCATAATACCCTTAAGTCCATCCATGTTGTTGCAGATGGCAAGAGTTAATTCTTTTTTATAACTAAGTAATGTTCCATGGCATATATGTACTACTACTTTTATCCATCAAAGGACACTTAGGTTGCTTCTGTAGCTTGGCTAGTGTAAATAATGCTGCAATGAATATATGGAAGCACATGTCTTTTTGAATTAGTGTTTTGGGTTTCTTCAGTTAAATAACCAGAAGTATAAGTTCTGGGTCCTTCTCTGTCTCTTGTTATAGCCTTTGTTTTAAAGTGTATTTTGGGATGCAACAAAATGGTGGCATGAGAGGGATCTCTGAAAAACTCCTCTAGAGAGTACAACTAATAAAACACCTATACCTCAACCAAGGACCCTCTACATAATGCACAATCACAGATAAGCAACCCATTTGTGGCATTAAGGTACCTACAGGCAGGCAGTGGATTAAACAAAACAAAAGAGAAATAAAGGGAAGAGCAGGGACTCGGCTATGCGAGTCCTCACTTGAAACTCTATCACTGGGGGAGGGAGGAGGAAGAAGGTGGTGAGACATCACTCTGGACCCCACTTGTCCATGGGACAGAAGAAAGGGGGGCCTAGAGGCGTGTTGTGAGATACAGCACCCACCTCATTTTGGCCCCAGGAGGTACAAACCTGTCCGAAAACCACAGTGGCCAAACTTCACTCCAGTTCCCAGAGGAGGGGGAGCAGCTAGGTGGTGAGGAGCTGCAGCATGAAAGATCCTGCTGAGAAAGAGAAGAAGAGAGGCAGTGCGCACATGTTTCTCTGTCTACAACCAGGATTGTTTGAAAGACCAGCAAACACGACTGACTCTAAGGCTCAGGGCAGAATCCACACGAGGCAAACTGAGAAGAGAAAGATGTGATCACACACAAACTCCCTGCACAACCTCCAGAGCCACAGGAAGAAAACAAAGCCACAAATGCCCCTCCCCCACAGACCTCCACCCACCCAGTATCAGCAGCAAACACCAAAGAAACTGCAGCAGTGAGGGTCCAGAGAGGCTACAAATATGAGAAATCAGAGAATTAAAAAGATGGGGACAGATGACCCGTCAGAAACAGAGCTCAAAGCAACAATTATAAAAATGCTTAAGGAACTCAATGATAACTTCAATAGAGAGATAGCCAGCATTAAAGAAGACTTACAAACCAGTATAAAGGACCAGAGAGAAATAATGACTACATTAACTGAAATAAAGAATTAAGCAAAAGTCACCAAACTAGATAAAACAGCAGCACAAAGCAGTGATTTGCTGGAAAAGACAGCAGAAAACTCCCATTTAACATAGATAAACATGAGAATCCAGAAAAATGAGGATGGTTTGAGACTCCTCTGGGACAATTTTCAGTGGAAGAATATCAAAATCATAGGGGATGGAGGAAAAGCAAGGGATCAAGAAATTATTTGAAGATATAATGACTGAAAATTTTCCTAACCTGACAAAAGAAATAGACATATAAGTCCAGGATGCACAGAGAACCCAAAATAAGATGATCCCAAACAAGAACACGCTGCGATACGTTATAATTCAAATGGCAAAAGTTAAAGAAAAAGAGAAAATTCTAAAAACAGCAAGAGAAAAGCAAGTAGTAACTTATAAAGGGACACCCATTTGATTCTCAGCTAATTTCTCACCAGAAACTTTACAGGCCAGAAGGGATTGACAGAAAATATTCAAAGTGATGAAAACAAAAAATCTACAACCAAGAATAATGTATCTGTCAAGGCTAGTATTATTCATATTTGAAGAGCAGATAAATAGCTTTTCAGGTTAAAAAAAAAAAAAGCTAAAGAAATACATCACTACCAAACCAGTACTACAAAAAATGTTAGAGGGACTTCTTTAAGATGGGAGGAGGGATGGGAGAGTGGGTAAAATAAGGAAAAGGGATGGAGAAATTTAGTTTCATTGTTAACATAAAATAGAAAGCAACAAAGAAACAAAACTCATAAACACAGTCAATAATTTAGTAGTTTCCTGAGGGTAAGGTGGGAATGGGTGGGGGAGAAGGGACAGGGACACAAATATATGGTCATGGAAAGAGAACAGACTCTGGGTGATGAAGATATCATGTAGAATTGTACACCTTGGACCTATGTAATTTTTACTAATCAATGTCATCCCAATAAATTAAAAAATAAATAAATAAAATCATTCGTGCAAAACAATATATAGTGTATTTTGTCCGGTAAGTATTGCTACCCCAGTTTTTTGTTTTGGTTTGTTTTCATTCTTAGGAAATAGCATTTTCCATCCCTTTACTTTCAAGGCTTTGTGTGTCCATCTAATCTGAAGTCAGTCTCTTATAGCCAGCATATGTCAGAGCCTTCTTTTCTTATCCATTCAGCTACCCTATGTCTTTTGATTGGAATATCAAATCCACTTACATTTAAAGTTGATACAGTTTCAATGAAATCCCTATCAAAATACTAATGGCATTTTTCACAGAACTAGAACAAATAATCCTATGAAAGACCCTGAATAGCCATGGCAATTTTGAGAAAAAAAATAAAGTTGGAGGTATCACACTAACTGATATCAAATGATATGACAAGGTCATAGTAATTAAAACAGCATGGTATTGTCATAAAAACAGACACATAGATTAATGCAACAAAATAAAGTCCAGAAATAAACCCATGCCTATATGGTCATTTATGACAAAAGGGACAAGAATGTACAATGGGGTAAAGACAGTCTATTCAATAAACGATGTTAGGGAAACTGGACAGGTAATTGCAAAAAGCAATAAAACTGGACTACCTTCTTACTCTACATACAAAAATAAACTCAAAATAGATTAAAGACTTAAATCTAAGACCCAAAACCATAAAACTGCAAAAAGAAAACATAGGCAGCAAACTCTTTGACAGTGTTCTTAGTAATAGTTTTTCTGATGTATCTACATGGGCAAGGAAAACAAAAGAAAAAATAAATGAATGGGACTACATCAAATGATGAGGGCGAGCTGATAAAGTTTTCCTCTACTGTATTTTCTTTTTGTTACATTAGATATATGTGGATATAATTAGTTCTGAGTAGTTACACGATATCTCCCCTCTATCATTCTTGACCTCTCATGCACAGATGCTTACATTTTTCACCCAGTGCACATTAAAAGGGAAGACTGTTCAGAGACGTTCAGTTCAAACAGCATGCTGTTATTGAATTCTTAACAGTGAAAAAAAGTTCCTCCAATGTTTTTGAAAGTTTTGAAAAAGAAGATGAGGACTCCTTAAGGAAGATCACTACAGGTGATAAAACTTGGGCCCATCATTATTACCCTGAGAACAAAAGGCAGTCCATGGAATACCACCATAAAGGATCACCTCCTCTGAAGAAATTCAAAACTCAGGCCTCGGCTAGGAAGGTGATCCCTTAGTTTGTGAACCTTTGAGAGATTTTAAGGAAGTCCGTAGCATGAGCCAAGGCGGTCCACTTGTATTAAAACAAACAAACAAACAAACAAAAAAACAAAAAAGAACACTGGAAGCAGCTTGGGTGGGCCCATGGGCCCACAATTTGGGTGAGACAGGTTCTCAGAAAATCACCAGGGCAGGGTGATTGGTGTTTGCCAGGTTTATGGAGACTCAGATATGGCACCTCTCAGCATGTACAGGCTAGGTGGGGGGTGGAGGGGCGCAGGTTCAACAAAGGAACCAATGGCTTCTGCCAGCACTTCTCCCTGGGGTAAAGTTGCCCCACCAGTGCTCCCTGTGAAACCAGAAAACTCAGTTCCTCTCTGTATGTCCCTGATGCCTTTCAAGCTACTACCCAGTTCTTGAGCTCAGAGTGAATGAGTCTGTCAGTAAGTCCATGTACAGGCCCTTTAAGAGGAACACCTGGGACTCCAGCCATTTTCATCTCACCCAGCCACAATTTCTGCTGGTTTTCACAGCCAGAAGTTATGGGGACTCCTTAGCACTAGAATCCTGGCTGGGGAGCCTGGAGTGGGGTTGGGACCCCTTGATCCTCAAGAGAAACCTATATAGCTGAGATATCCCTCCCAATTTTTAACCATCACAAGTGGGTGTGGGACCGGTCACTTCCAAATCTCTGCCCCCGCTACTGTCTTGATGTGGCTTCTTTATATATCCTTCATTACAGGGCTTCAGTTGAGCTATGCTTCAGGCGATTCTCAATGATGGTTGTTGTGTAGTTTAGTTGTAATTTGAGGTGGTCATGAGAGGAGGAGAACAGAGCACTTAACTACTCCACCATCTTGACCGGAAGCCTCTTGAGTAGTGAACTTTGTACAATTGCTACATAGGATCATTTGTTATCTTGAAGTGATAACAGCTTTTAAAAGAAAACCAATTGAACCATTTAAATTCTGCTTCATAAGTGAACCTTAACTAATTTGCAATCATTACATCAATAATCTTTTAAACCAGCACATTTTACTTTTTCTATCTTGTTTACAAATACAGTTGACATTTATAAAAACCCTACCTATAACTGAGTGAAGGTAGGCCGTAGGCCAAGGAAAACATTCAGCTTGTATGTGTCAGTAGGGCTGTTCCAATTATTAAATATTAAAAAAAAATTGAAACACTTCTGTAATAATATGAGGTATGTATAAACACATATGGTACACTTAAATACCTCTTAGCAATGATGATTATACTAGAATAATTTCATGTGCTTAGTGTAAAAAGCAGTGCCTTTATACAAAGTTTACTGTCTAAAGACAACACAATTACATATAAGATTTTAGATATAATTGTAAAGGCAGAACTCAAGATCGCTTTTTTATGCTTTACTGCTATAGGTGTTTAGGAAAAAAATTCCTCTTGTAGATGCACAGTGCCAAAATGAAAACTCCAAAACCTTTGGAACAGAATTTTTAAAAATCACCTCTGACTTAATTCATTTACCTTCAGGGACCTGACTTTTGATATAAAGGGAGGTTGGAATTAAAACCAGAGTGAGTCCTACAGAGCAAGATTTGCTTTAGCAGGGCTCTGGTGCCTACCCAGTCTGCCCTTTGGGTGTGTCTTTGTGGAAATGGTTGGGTGGTGCTCTGCTGTGGGCTGAAGCCAATTTCCTAGTATGTTGGTTCTGGAACCTCTTAGGAGGGGCTCCAGTGAAGGCCCAGGTAACCCACTGCCTGTGACCAGCTGGGGACTACCTGGTGGAAGCTGCAAAGTGATCTGAGGTTGACCACTGCCTGTGCTAAACCTGGACTCATGTGGGAGAGGTCATGCTGTGAACTGAGGATGGCTGCCACCAGTACAAGGCCTGGTGTAGCTCTGCAAAAAGCTAGGACACCCAGAGGCCTGCTGCCACCTGCTGCCTCCCTTAATGTTTAGCCACTGATGAAGCCTCATGTGGATGAAAATTCATTGAGGCAGGGTCTCAGGAAGTCACAGAAGTAGAAAGAGTTGTGTTCACTGGGTTAATGTAGATTCTGGCTTGGTGCCAGTGCTGAGTCTGGAGCTACTCAGCTTAAGTCTTAAGAGTACAGCGAGACCAATCACCACCCACCTGGGGCCCATGTACTCAAATATTTTTCCAAAAAAGTGTGCAATATGGGCAGGGTTCACTGCTCACCAAGAAAGTCCTGCAGGCATTGGGAGAGTTGGGTGGGATGGGGCCCCAGTGCAGCTCACTAGACCAATTCAGATTCAGATTTGGCCATGAATGTGGGGGGAAGGTCCAACACAGGAAATATGGCACCTGCCTGCTGGCGACACAGGAGGAGGAACCCACTCAGGGAAAATGGTGACTGCCTTCCAGCCCTTGCCCTAAAGCTGCAGCGCTCAGTCTGCCCCCCAACCCCTATTTGCCTCCAATGTTCCCTGAGTCACTATGCTTTTGCTGGCACCCAGGGTGAGTGAGTCTGTGTGCAGACCCTTTAAGAGGATGTCCACAGCCTCCCATCCCACCCAGAGTATTGGAATCCCCACTGGTTTTCATGGCCAGATATTGAGGAAGCTCCTCTTCCTGGCACTGGTATTCTGGGCTGGGAAGCCTGGGGTGGGGCGGCCAAGATATCTCTCCTGATTCTTAGCTGCCTCACAAAGGTTTGGGGCCAACCAGCTTTTCATCTAGACCCCTCCTAACAGTCTCGACATGGCTTCTTCTTTATGTCCTCAATGATAAAACTCTGTTCAGCGAGACTTCAGATGGTTCTCTAGGTTGACTGTTCTACAATTTAGCTATAATTTTAATGTGTTCATGGAAGAAAGCAGGCACAGTGTTCACCTACTCTGCTATCTTGGATCTACCTCATACATTCTTAATTTCACCCAGTTCTTGCCTTGTATCGAAAATTCTAAAATTAAATTAAAACCTCACTGAATCCAAATATTTGAATTAAAAAGACCTTGCTAGTAAGTATCTACTCTTTTTTTTTTGAAAAGGTTGACTTTTAATAACTGGTTTTATCACCAGGTTAACTCTAAGTTACAAAGTAGTTAGAAATTTCTGAAAGCATATTGTTGTTAAAAATAAGAAAAATGTTCATTCTTATATAAATAATATCTAGCATTTCATTGGGACACTACTGTTCAAAATGTCCTGGAAAAATAACTCCCAAACACAACACTCAATCCTAGGTTGTTTTCAAGCCACTGTTAATGAAGTTGTTTGTAGAATGTGAGGGCTCTAAAACAGGATACAAAGTCAGAGTGAGTCGGGGCCATTGGCTTTTCTCAGAGCCACAAGCTAGATTCCAAAGAGAGAGAGAGAGCCCAAGTGGTTTTTTTTTTTTTTCCTGGGACACTCTATTTGAATTATTGTTCAATCAGTCAACACAATAGATTTTCAAAAGAGAAGACCAACTAATTAACATGATAAGGAGGTTACTGCATTCTTAGGGATTACATGTCATAATTGTGTTTAGTAAATTTCAACAGTCTTAACAAAATTACTCTCCATCATTTGCTACTGAATGATATGTATGAAGATAAGTATCCATTGGACTTTTTGTTGCAAGGGACAACAATATACTATTGATAAATGATATTGTGTATGTAATAAAAATACTAGCTCTTTCTATTCATTATGCTTATAGGCATTCACTGCTTGAGTTGAGGTTAGGCTTCTTAAGTGATTAAAGGCAATTTTATCAAAGCAGCATGTACTTATTTTATTCTGAAAGAATAAAATGCATAAAGAGAAACAGTTTTTATTTTTTGTTTGCAATCTATAAAATTGAGTTCTTTTGCTGATATGAAATACCAATAGCTTGCTCAAGGACCATGCCAGCCTTCTGAAAATGCCACATACTAGCTTTTTAATGTGTCAAAGTTACAGCATGTCTCAGACTTGTCCAGAGCTGAAGCAGCAAGCAACTGATTGAACTTGGACAACAGGTATTTTTCCAGGCCACAACTCTCACTTTTGAGAAGCAGCCAAGGAACAAGGTAGCACAGCCACATAGAAGAGAATTTTTATTTAAAGGGAAAATATTCAAATGGCTCTCTTGCACAGGTAATTTCTACCCTCACACTCATCAGTTTTGTACATGACCCTCAAACCTTAATTTCTTTTTCCTTAAGGGGCTTATTTGGACTGACTTGTTGAGAATGGTGACCATTATCCAATAAGTCATGAGAGGTTACATATTAACTTGTGATAGGTCTACTGATGAAGAGGTGAAGAGGGTAGTGAAGAAGTCTACTACCATCCATCCGTGTAAAAGTCACACCAGCTTCACTGTACACCTTGAAGACTTTCTCAATGGGTTGACATAGGCAGCTGTTCTCAAGTCCAATCCCAGGTTATACTTCATGGCTATATGCATGATTTGCCTGGCTGAACATTCCATAGTGTAGGCTAAGCCAGAGTGCATGATGTCTTTCTTGGATGCCCCCGGATATCCTGTCTTGGAACTCTTCCGTGCGCACAACAGAAATAGTTCCACTGTGCTTTCCCAATTTTCTTTCCAAACTCTCTTGAACAGACATGTGCAAGTAGTAGTTAGAATCCCTTTCATATATGAAGGTCAAATGGCCATAGCTGACATGATTTAGGGTCTTCAACCACTCTTCAACCACTCAAAGTAAGATACTGTCACTCCTCCAGCATTTAAGCAGTGATCTAGACTAACCATAATGTTCCTCTCCAGGAAAATCTTATCAGCTTCTGGAGTTGTCAGTCCATTGGCACCTTTAGCAATGATCCTGGCTTTGATTCTGGGTGCACTGGACTTGGTCAACTGCTTCTAGCTGGCAGCAGGGATCAAAATGTCACAGACAGCCTCCAAGCTTTATCTGTAAAGCTTTGCCCTAGAGAAGCCCAGGATTGATCCACGCTGCAACTTGAAGTCTTGCAGTTTCTTTGGGTCAGACCATCTGGATTCCATATGCTCCCATCATATTTACCAACAACAACACATTTAGTACCAATATCTAATGCAAGTATCTCATAGAGTGCATGCCCGTATTACCAAACCCCTGAACAACAATGTTTTAGCTCCAAACCCTGCTGTCATTCCTTAAATACTCATGTAAGACGCTCCATTCATGAAGTTTTCAAGTCCATGAAAAACTCCCTGGCCAGTAGCACAGATCTGTCCATGGATTCCATCCTGACTGACAGGCTTACCAGTGACACAGGCATGGGCATTAATATCACAGTGCCCTATGGTGCTAGCAGTATAGGTGTCAGCAATCCAGGGTATCACCTGATCATCAGTGCTCATGTCTGGGCCACACACATCAATGCCAGGACCATGAAGCCAGCTCCCTGGTGAACCTCCTTATGATCATTAACAAGTTATTTTTGGTATCCTTCTTGGCATTGATTTTAACAACAGCTTTGGCAACCCCAAATGGCACACCAACCACTGTACACTTACATGTCATCAGAGAAGCCAAAGCTAGTACTTCATCTACACTCACACCAGTGCTATAACCAGACCTCCCTTGCAGGGCACTGGTGCTGGCTGTGCTGGGCCTGGTAGGTGACAATGCCTCTCAGAAGCTGACGCCCAGACAGATGGAGAAGGTCAGCTTTGGCACATGGTTGCAAGGCTTGAGGATCCACAGGATGCTGTGCACCTGGTTCTGCTTCTGCTCCTTGTTCTCCCAGGTCTTGAGGTCCTCCACCAGCTTTTCCTCCATGACGTTGGAGCCACAGTGGAGGAAATCCTCCACTCTACTGAAGTCGTTGTCACCCTCATGGTCGGCCTCCGCTTTACTGTAGTGTCTCCAGGAGGGTGGTACAAGCCTCAGCAGCAGGGCGGTGGCAGGCTGCCTGGGAGCCAGGGCCAGAAGCTCTGTGGAATCAGCCTCTGAGCCCAGGGCTGCGGGACTGGTGCCAGACAGCAGCAGCACTGTGCCCAGGCAGCAGTACATGGCAGCAGGTCCCAGGCCATGGAGGAGAGGAGCTCTAGGACACTTGGGGACAGTGAGAGGAAACAGTAACTCTCTATTCTTGACAGCACTACCATAGTTGGGAATATTAATGCCTCCCCATCCCCAATTCCTTCTCCAATGGTGATTTATGATATGAATGCCTATCTAATAGATACTGTCCAGATTTTGGATACAATTTTAAGAATATGATTGTATTAATTGTTTGTTTACTTTTTAATTTCTTGTTTATATGAATTTCAAGTCAAGACTATTGTACTAGAAAAGAAAAATTAAGGTAAGATTAAAATGGCATTACCAGGAAACAAATTAGGGAAAGGGAAAACAAGATTAATATTGCTGGAAGACAGTGATTAGGAGCTGAGGAATAGGAAAAACCCAGCAGCTCTGCAAGAAGCAGCAGCAGAAGAACAAAACAAAACAAAAATCTGTTTAGCAACACATGGGACTGATTCTGTTCATTATGTCCCTCTGTTCCTGGTACCTGACATTAGTTTGAAGGACTCAAATTTCGGTATCACCAAGTTTCCTTACCACATTGTTTTTCCATTAGGCTTATTACTAAAACAGCTCTTCACGACATCACTTAACACTTTGGCAATCTGTTCCTATATAAGCATCTTATCTGGATTATGTCTTCCCCCCCACACACACTTTGTTTCTTTAACACAAGAAAAATGGTACAAATTTTTATCATGTTCTAAAACAGTGAGAGAAGCAACAATGACTTAATGAGTTAAGAAGAGAATATAAACCTTGGTGTTGAAATACAAAATCTTGATTATGTCACCAACACAGTATTGCACATGCTCTAACATTCTCCTCAAAGCTTTGATGGAAAAAATAATTTTTAAATGACTACAAAGCATACCAATATGAGTAGTTGCCA
This sequence comes from Lyroderma lyra, assembly GCA_004026885.1. Classification (NCBI taxonomy): domain Eukaryota; kingdom Metazoa; phylum Chordata; class Mammalia; order Chiroptera; family Megadermatidae; genus Lyroderma; species Lyroderma lyra. The sequence continues at coordinate 42,158 of PVJL010009965.1, read as the reverse complement.
AAAAGCTTAATTGTTATTTTTATCCATGGGAGAGTGGATACTATGATAAATTTTAAAAATATTAAGTAATAAACATTTGCTAATATCTTCAACTTACGTTTTTATTTGAAGTTTTTATTTGGTTTAATAACTTATTGAGATAACTACTTTAATGACACTTCTAGAGGAAAAAAAGAACTTGAAACTTCAACACAAATTAAATTCATTAAAATCAGGAGAGCTTTTCCAAAGAGCATTTTTCCCCTATAATATTGGTTCCAAATGACTTGCCCAGCACAATAAGTCAGTACTAGTTCTGGTTACCATGTTTAATCATGATTTCAGAAATATGTCAGAACATCAAAGGGATATCATCACAAGTACAGTAATATGCTGGAAGAAGAAAACTGGTTCCAAAAAGCTTAAAACCCTAATTTGTATGGTGTCTTATTTAATTATTGTTATCTTTGAAAAGTAATTTCAGCTTTGTATGTTTAATTTTGGACCCAGATATTTGTAGGCATGGACAGTAGCAGATTCTACAGAAATGTATGTGCAGCACCTCAAAGGAAGCTTTACTTTCCCCCCCAAAAGAACACGACTGGTTACCAGATGTGGAGGCCACATGGCACACGAACGTGAGGGCCGAGGGGCAGCGAGAATGAAGCTAATAAGCCCAATAGGAGCAGCAACCACGCTGAGATAATGGATAAATGTTTGCTTTTGTTGACTTTCTAAGGGGAAAAAAAATATATATATATATGTGTGTGTGTGTGTGTGTGTATATATATATATATATACACACACACACACACACACACCACTTTATTTTTAAACCTAGAAATACAGCTTGGCAAGCCATTTTCTCCAACTCTTTATTGTTTTGGCTTGAAAGAAAATTTATCCATGTGTAGTTTATTACTTGGTCTGAATTCTTTCCTTTTCACAAACAATTCATGTTGAAGTTAAAAGAAAGAAAACTGAATCAGGAACAGATAGTAAGATAGTGAACATACAAATTTTTTCACTGTAACTCCCAAGAAACTCTTCAGCTAATCAGTCTCTAAGACCTATATGCTCTGTTTCTGGATTTTCTCTTGAATTTAATCCTTCCTTCCCCAAGCCTCACTCCTTTCTCCACAAAGCGCATCCTACACTCAAACCCTGTCACATTAACAGATCCTGCAGCATGCCGCACACTGTCAGAACTCTTTGTCTTTGAATATGTAGCTCCCACGATTTTGAGGGTCTTTTCCACCCTTTTCTAACTGGTAAATTCCCTTTCATCCTTTAAAACATACTTTAAGTATCAACTGTTCATGAAATCTTGTTTGACTTGCCCAGATAAATTTATGTCTTTTTAAATGAGCCACTACAAATAAGCCCACCAATATATTTCTATTTCAATGAGAAAGGAATAAAGATAATACTGATGGCAGCTGACAGTTATAGAGGGCTCTATTTATGCCAGACACAATGTTCAGTACTTTATGCAAATTATCTCATTCAAGGTTATGAACTTAATATATAAAGAGCTCTTACACATGTACAAAAGATAATACAATCGTATTATAGACATTGCAGAAACAAGAAAACAAATATCACTCAATTCAGGTGAAGTAGAATAAAGATGGTCACGAATTATTTGGTCCTCTTCCCCTTGGGAAGTAAAGTCTAGTGTTTCCCCCTCGATTCTGGACTGCTCAATAAAAGCGATGTTCTGGAACTTTGGAGGCTAAATTATAAAAATAAGAAGTCCTGCTTTTTAAAAATGACAGCATGAGAGGGCCTGCTGAAAAACTCCCCTGGAGATTACAACAAATAAAACATCTATAACTCAAATAAGGACTCCCTATGAAATGCACAAACACAACTAAGAAACTCACTTGGCCCATCAGAGTGCCTACAGGTGGGCAGTGGGGCAATCATATGAGAATAAAGGGGAAGTGCAGAGGTGCAGGCCCTATGCGGGCCCCACTTGGAACTTCACCACTGGAGGAGGGAGGACAAAGTCAGGGTGAGCACTCTGGATCTCACACAGTCTGAGGGACAGAGGAAAGGAAGCCCAGAGGCGGGGGCCATGAGACACTGCAACCAGACCTCACTATGGCCCTCAGGAGGTGCAGACCAGGTCTGTGAGACTCAGTGGTCTGACCTCACATTGGTTCCAAGAGAAGTGGGGAGCAATGGGGGTGGTGAAGAGCGGCAGGGAGCCCTCTCTCTGACTGGGAAGGAGAAAGAAAGGGCCGGCTGTGTGTGCATTTCTCGGCCCACAACTAGCATGCTCTGAGAGACCAGTGTACACGACTGACCCCAAGGTTCAGGGTAATGTTGTTTTTTAACATTCCCTGAACAGTTATCATGTGATTACATTTTTTCTGTGGGTTATATACCCCCAATTGAAAGAAGAAAGTGCCAGTGGAAGTACATTTCAGAGATCTCCTAGCTGTTAAGAACGTCCTGAATCTTCTTAGGCCTTTTTACCGTTTTGTGTTCCCGAGGATGGAACATGTGCCTGCCAGAATAGAAGGATGGCTGGTATGGGTGACCTCCGTCAGCGTCTCTTCTGGCTTCTTTATTGAGCATCCCCTGTTCTTCACAAATAAAATCCTTCCTATCACCACTCAATAATTTTGTATAAAAAGAACACCAGTTGTAATTTCAGCCATGAAAACATGACAAAATTAAGTACGCTTTGAGAAAAGAGCATTGTACATGAGATATCAAAATAAAATTTTAAATTAAGAGGTTCTTTTTTTATAAAAACCAAATAGTTCGTTGACTTGATTATGTTGTTGCTCAAAGCTAACAGCAAAATTTATCTGTGTGCACAATGTTTAGAAGGAAAATTTAAGTCTTAAATGTAGAAATAAAATCTATAGACGCAGCTGACTATAGAGAGGATTTGCCTTAGAAGGGATTCTTACGAAGATCACTGCAAAAGTAATTCCCAACAATGAGAATCTACAGTTGGTACATACATACAGGGCTGAGACTTTGGAAGTAAATGCAAACAACAATTTGAGTATAAAGTCTTTACAAAAACAGAAAAGCTGTGTTTGTTGTTTGGATCAAACCTCACTGCAAAAAACATCCAGCCTTTGGAGATCTCAGTGGGAAGCCTAAACTCTTTATTCCTATATGCATTACTCATCATTCATAATGTGTGGCTGACAACTGGCAAATAAAATGAATTTGATGTACTGGAGGGGCTTGCTCCTTGAGAAAATTCCATGTGTTATTTATTCATAAAGCAAAACAAAGAATCATTTCTACTAAAAATAAAAAATCATGAGCCCGAATTTATATTTCCTGGTAAACTGATGTATAGAAGGTTTTCTTATAAATAGCCAGTGCTGCACTTTTCTATACTAGATATGTAGCTTGACAATGACATTCACTTAACTTCTATTTTCAAATAAGCTTTCCAAAGCAGTGTAGTGTAATTGTGGGGAGCACAGATTTTATGGTCAGGCAGAGTCAAGATATAATCCAGGCTTCACAATTTATATGTAATCTTAGGCAGACACTTAATTTCTCTAAGCTTCTGTTTCCTCATCTGTACAATAGCTCCCCAGAATTGTAAGGTTTGAAAAAGATAATGCATGTAAAAGCACTTTAGCCTGGTTCCTGGCACTTAGCAAGAGCTCAGCGGTGGTGGATGAGGTGGTAGTGAGAATTAATCAATTATCTTATAATTTCAGTATAAACATCTTATAAAAACTTCAGAAAGATTTCACAAAGTGAAAGGTGAGAGTGGGAGGGGTTTGGCAAAAGAAAGATGATATGAGTTTTGGGCAAGCTTTGGAGGTTGATAAGATTAGACTAACTTGTAGACACAGCTGTACCCTCCTCCTCTATGACCTTTCACAATAAAAAAAGGGAAATTTTAGGTCAAATTAGTGTTCTAGAGGAAGGTTTGGGTATGACCCATGATTCTCTCACCTGAGCATAAAAATATATATTCTGGCTGACCATATGTAATCACTTAAACTCTTTCATTTTCTGTTGTTTCAACCACAAAATTACCTCTTTTATACAGGTTTGGTAAAGATCAATTTGAGATAGTATCACATGAAAATGTCTCACTAACTGTAAAGAATTACACATTCATTGCATCAATATGTACTATGCTTCTTATACATCACAGGTATTCCAAGTGAAGGGAGGCATGGCTAAGTAAGTTATAAGATGCTGGTCTGTCAGCATCAGAATAGTTGTGGCAGAAGATAGATGTAAATAACTCTAAGTCATGCTACAACTGATATGTATTATGGATGCATGTATAACTGGCTATGGAATAGCAAAAGAGAAACGATTCGTGTGTTAAGACATTCCACAGGTGCTAAAAAAATGTATGTACATTTTAATTGGTGTTATCTATGTATTACTTTTAAAAGCTGAATTACATTAAGGTAGCAATGTGTAATATGACATTCACTCAAAAGATGGTGTTAATCAAATGAATGCTAGCATCACTATGCAACAGGCAGGACAAAGAAAAGTATGGAAGCATGGTTGTCATTCAAGGAGCACAAGACCATTTTGAAGCAGTATTTGAAATTCAATAACACTGAGTTTCTTCCACATTCTCCTGACTTAACACCCCTTGACTTCTACCTATGGGGACCTTAAAGGATGTGGTGTACTGTAGAAAACTGGCTACACTGGTGTTACTTCAGGAAGAAATTGAAACAGCACGCACAGTAATACAAGTGGACACTTTGGTCAACATTGTTCAAGCAGTAGTTTGCTATAATCAGAAGTGTCTGGACGCTGATGATAACTAATTTGAGCACCTCTTGTAACTGCAAAAGTCAAACGTGACTTGTATTCATCTTCTGTTATTGGTATATATTGAGTATTACAATTTTAATACAGTTGTTTTTCCTTTCTTAAAATGTGTATTCATTTTATGGCACCCTCAGTATAGCCTTTATCAGTTAAAAACTAGTTTTAAAAAATTCTTAACATCTAATAGAGTGCTTTACACCCAACAGATGCTCAAAATTTGTGCTGACTGCAGTCCTCATTAACGTTTATTGCTTGTCTCTACTTACTATATGATATAAGCTCCACATGCAGAGACCTTGTTTTTCTTGTTTACTAATGCAGCCTCAGTGCCAAAGCATGATATCTGGTGTCTAGTAGATGCTCAATAAACAATTGTTGGTTGGATGGATGAATTTTATATTCTGGCTACATAAGAAATCATCTCCATTTGGAGGTCACACTATTAACACTTCTACAAAAGTAAAATGTCTTTCCTACTAAACTTTAGTCTATATTTTCCTTTTTTTACTCTATTCTTTTGTCATCCTAAGCAGAAACACATTGAATTAGTTCTTTTTCCAATCAGCATAAAAATTATTCATAAGGAGAATTTAAATTAGGTTGGGTACATTAGAAACTATTCTGGACAGTAAAGAAAATAGTGCTGATGACATATGCCTTGGTTAGTATATTTAAATAGGCAGCTTTCCTTTAAAAAGTTATGTTTATGTGATTATTGCTAATACAAATTTAAACTATAATTTTAAAAAAAAATCTCAAGAGAAAAAATCCATCAAATAAAAGTTACTGAAAAAATGAATTAACTAAAAATATTAAATATATATTAAAGTTTCAAGAAACTATCTTGGTTCTACTCCCAAAACACTTTGATGTATGTACTGTACAAATTTTATAATGTTTTTATATTTTATAATGTTTTTCTAACAAAACTAAGTTAAAGAATATAAAGTTAGAAAGTATGGGCATCATGTAGTCAACAAGATAGAATTAGAAAAATTCTAGTTTTCAGTGATAGTTAATAACCAGAAATGTCAAACCCAAAATTCCAATTTCATTTATTCATTATTTTCTATTTAAAAATTACAAATCCAAAACGTTGCAAGACAAACTTTAAACTGCTAATAATATATCAAATAAAAGTGACACTAAACAAAAACAAACTCAGTTAAAAAGATTATACCAACTCTACATAGACTAAGTTAAAAGAGAAATCTTTTGTACTCTTTTGTCAAACCACTATAAAGATTTTTTTTTCTTAAATCACATGAGTGGATAATAATATAAAAAGCTCCATGTGGCAGGATGGTAATCTATTAATTTTTAACACATACTTTCCACTGGAATAGGCTTTTTGGATATTCTATTGTGCTCATTTGCTACTTTTTAAAAAGAACTCATAATGAAAAGATTATAACATTAAGATGTGTTCCTACATAACATGTTAGGGAAAACTCCTATTAAAAACATTTGGTACAACAATGCATAATTTCTCAGCTGTGGATTTGTTTTTTTCTGCACAGATAAGACATGACAAATTAGAAAAAGTATTTCCATAATATTTATAAAATGACATAATATTACCCTGCAAGTCATAAGCTAGTTCTGCCCCGACTGGGAAATGCTGAGTAAAGATAGTATTGAGGAGTGCCATAAGTGCTCCTCCTAAAGAATGTCTGTCTTTATAAAATTTGGATCATTTGACATTCATCACTTCCAGCATCAACACATTCTGAAGAAAAAGAGACAGACCGATCAGCTTCCACTCAGCACTGTTTCACTTCTGTTTCAGGTCCTTTAACTCAGAAGTAAAGATAGGAGTAACAGAGGGGGATACCAAGGCACAGACATTCAGTCAAGGTGCTCAGGTAAACCTGGCTTGGCCAAATGCTCAATGTCCCTAAAAAGAAATTAATTTGATATCCTGAACAAAAATTTCTCATACTTTTGAGGATTAGCAGCCTCTGGCAAGGAAAAAAAAAATCCTTAACAAATAATTCATGCTACCTAGGAGGAACAACAAAATGGCAGTATGAGATAGACGACTGAAAAACTCCTCTGGAGATCGCAACAAAGAAAACATCTATAATTCAACTAAGGACTCCATATGCAACGCACAAGCACAGGTAAGAGACCTGCTCATAGCATCAAAGTACCTACAGGTGGGCAGAGGGGCAAACGGAAGAGAAAAAGGGGACGTGCAGAGACAGGCCTCATAGGTTCCCACTTGGAACTCTACTGCTGGGGAAGGGAGAAGGAAAAAGGCAGTGAGAGAGCATTCTGAACCTCACTCAGTTTTGGGGACAGAGAAAGGAGGCCCAGAGGTGGAGGCTGTGAGACACCACAACCATACATCACTTTGGCCCCCAGGAGATGCAGACCAAGTGTGCGAGACAAGGCAGCCCAACTTCACTCTGGTCCTGAGAGGGGGGAAAATGACAGGGGTGGTGAGGAGCCACAGCCCGACCTCTACCCAGCCTGGGAAGGAGCAGAGAGGGGGGTTACAGGGGTGGTGAGGAGCAACAGCACAACCTCTATCCAGCCTGGGAAGGAGAAGGAAAGACGGGGCTGTAGATGAGTTTTTCAGCCCACAACCAGCATGGCCTGAGAGACCACCATACAGGACAGCTGACCCCAAGGCTTAAGGCAGAGACCTTGGGGAAAACTGAGAATGAAAATGTGTAAGCCTGTATTGCCTGCCCAGCCCCAGGCAAAAAACCAAGGCGCAAACCCTGGTTGCCCCACTCTTCCAAACTGCAGCCTGACCTTGCTCTGGCCAGGAAGGAGAAGGAGACAGGGAGTTGCAGCATGTGTCTCTGCCCACAACTAGCCCTGTCTGTGGACCCAGTGTTCAAGACAGCAGATTCCAAAATGCAGGGGTGAACTGAATACAGAAAAGTGAAAGCCAGCACTGTCCATGCAGCTACTTCAATGACAGGCAGGAAACAAAGACTTTAGTTGCTCTCCCCGACTGCCCTGTCAGACCTCTGCCCACCCAGTATTAGCAGCTAACCCCAAATAAACTGCAGCAGTGAGTGTCAGATTAAGAAGCAGAATATCTACAAACAAGGCTGCCAGAATGAGGAAACAAAGAAATGCAGCTCAAAACAAACTCAAACAGCAGAATATCACAGTAAATGGGATGGTGTTAAACAACCTATCAAAGAAAGAGCTGAATACAATGATTATAAAAATAATCAGAGAAATTAGTAATAATTTCAGCAGGGAGTTAGCAAGCACGAAAAAAGACATGGGAACCATTAAAAAAAAACAGACAGAGAGAAAGATTACAATAACTGAAATGAAGAATGGAATAAAATGAAATACCAAACTAGATGAAGCAGAGGAGTATATCAGTGATTTCCAGGTAAAGGTAGCAGACATCCAATCAGTATGAAAAAAAGAAAAAGAACCCAAAGAAATAAAGATATAAGTTTCCTCTGGGACAACATCAAGCATAACAACATTTGCATTGTAGCAGTACCAGAAGAGGGAAAGAAACAGCAAGGGATCGAGAACTTATGTGAAGAAATAATGAGAGTTGAGGTGCAAGCAAGATGGTGACCAGAGAGGAGATCTCTGAAACATCTTCTGGAAAATAATTGAACAGCCAGAATCCAACAATGGAAACACTGAGTGGCACAATCTCAACTGAGAGATCCATGCATCACAAGAAAACACCTAAAGGTCAGAGAAAGGGGGGGCAAGCGGAACAGGAGGGAGGGAGCAGAACTAGAGGAGACACAAATGAGGATCACAACTCAACCCAACAGGGGCTGAGTGAAGAAATTAGGAAGGAGCCAGGGGACAATGGCAGAGAAGCAACACTATCCAGGACAGGGAAGAGGCTGAGTGGTGACATGATTGGAGATGAGAGCAAATGAAACCCTGTGATACCATGGGTGAGTTAAACCAAGCAGCAGTGCATTAAGGTTCCAGCAGAGCCCCCACCCTAGATGACTCAAAAGCTGAAAAAAGCATCCAAACTTCCTCAGGTGAAAATAGGGCCCCCAGCTGCAGCACCACCACAGTCAGCTCTGGGCATTTGAGACTGAGAGTGGCTGCCATGAAAATGCTGAAACACTGAAACATGGTCCTAGGTAAAATGCAGTCGTAGGAGAAGAAAGAAAGGCAGAACTGGTGGCAAGCACTCGGCCCGACCAACATGAGCACAGGCTGCTACCGATTGCATTCCATCCACCTTGCCCATCACCCCCAGCTTCCCTGGTGAACTGCAGGAAGCAGAGCGCCCATGGACTGCACTGCCCAAGCCCAAGTGGAGGCCGGATATACAACTTAGCCACTTTCCCTAGCTATTTTCCAAAGCTTGCCCCCCAGAGACACCTACTGTCTTCTCTACAGCAAGACACTACAGCAATACCAACTGGGAAGAGAAAGAGAGACCTCTTCATATCTGCCACAGTAAAAACCCTCATGCACAGAAAAAGAAGCACTTCAAACACAATGAGTATCTTAGGATTCAAAGCCACTTGGAAAGAAAATGAAAAATCTCCAGAAAAGGATCATATAGATCTGAAAATATATGATCTAAGTGACACAGAATACAAGGCTGCAGTTCTAAAAACTCTCAGAGAATTGAAAAAATGTTGACAGAACACCCTGACCAAGATGAATGACCTCAGAAAGGAATTCTGTGAACAAAACAAACATTTTGACAAATACATTAAAAATAAAAAAGGAATCAAATGAAAATTTGAGATTAAACAATGCAATAAAAGAGCTGAGAAGTGAACTAATTACCATAGAAAACAGAAAACCAGATGGAGGAAAGAATTAGCAATATCAACGATGGGACATGGAAACAACACAGAAAGAAGACAGGGACTTCAGAGTCAAAAGAACTGGAAGAACTCTACAAGAATTATCTGACTTCATTAGAAAAACAGTATTAGACTAATAGTTTTAGAAAAAGGTGGGGAAGGGAGGAAACTCTACAGAGAGCATACTCAAATAAAAAGCTGACAAGAACTTTCCAAACCTATAGAAAGATATGGAACACCAAATTCAGGTCTCCTAGCTACCTGGATCCTAGTACATCTTCTCCAAGACACATTATACTGAAGATTAAATTAAAGACAAAAAGACAATTCTAAAGGTAGCCAGAGGGGAAAAAATAAACAAACTATAATCTTTAAAGGAAAGCCCATCAGGCTATCATCACACTTCTCAGCAGAAACTCTACAAGCCAGGAGGAAGTGGATTCAAAATATTAAAAGAGAAACTTCCAGCCAAGATAACTTATCTAGCAAAACTGTCCTTTAGATATAACAGAAAAATAAAGACCTTGTCAAAAATACAAAGTTGAGGGAATTCTCCAGCATGTGTCCAGAATTTCATGAAATACTGAAGGAGGCTCTTTGACATGAAACAAAAAAATCAAAATAAGTGAAAAAGAGTTGTGACAACAACAAAAAATAAATAAATAAAAAGAAGAAAAGAGGAAATGGCCATAGGAAATCCTCACATATCAATCACCACTCTAAATGTAAATGGACTGAATTCACCAATAAAAAGACACAGAGTAGCAGACTGGATTAAAAAACTAAACCCATTCAAGAGACACACCTCAGCCAGGAAAACAAATCTAAGCAAATGGCATCCAGAAGAAAGTAGAAATTGCCATACTGATATTTAACAAACCAGACTTCGAGATAAAAAAAGATAACAAGAGACAAAGATGGACATTTCATAATGATAAAAGGGACAATACAACAACAAGAAGACATAACACTTATTAATATATATACACCCAATCAGGACACATCGAAAAATACAAAGAAACTACTAACAGATCTAAAAGGAGAAACTGACGAAAACACAATTATAGTAGGGGACCTAAACATCCCCTTAACAGACATAGGAAAATCATTCAAACAGAAAATGAATAAGGAAATATCGGCTTTAAATGATACATTACAGCAATTGGACATAATAGACATTTACAAGACACTTCATCTGATAACAAAAGATTATATCTTCTTTTCTAGTGCACGTGGAACATTCTCAAGGATAGACGATATGCTGGGACACAAAACTAGCCTCAGCAAATTCAAAAAGATTGAAATCATACCAAGTGTATTCTCAGATCACAAAACGTTGAAATTGGAGATAAACTGCAAAAAGAAAGCAGAAAAAAATCACATGTACATGGAGCTTAAACATTTTATTTTAAAAATGACTGGCTCAAAAAAGAAATAAAAGAAGACATTTAAAAACAGAGAAACTAAAGGTAATGAAAATATAACATTTTAAAAGTACTGAGATTCAGTGAAAGCAGTAATAAAGGGAAATTTATATCATTACAGGGCTATCTTAAGAAAGAAGAAAAATCACAAGTAAATATCCTAACATCTCATCTTAAAGAACTAGAAAAGTAAGAACAGGAAAAACCTAAAATCAGCAAAAGGAATGAAATAATAAAAATTAGAGCAGAGCTAAACAAAATTGAGAACAGAAAGACAGTAGGAAAAATTAATGCAACAAAGACTTGGTTCTTTGAAAAAAAATCAATAAAATTGACAAATCCATGGCTAGGCTAACCAAAGGACAAAAAGAAAGGACACAAATATCGAAAATTAGAAATGAAAGGGGAGAAACTGTGACTGATACCAAAGAAATATAAAAGATTCTAAGAAAATATTATGAAAAGCTTTATGCCATCAAATTTAACAACCTAGAATAGATGGACAAGTTTCTAGAAATACAGTCTATCTAGACTAAACCAAAAAGAACTGGATGATCTAAATAGACCAATTAGTAGTAAAGAAATTGAAACAATCATCCAAAATCTCCTTGAAGGCAAAAGTCCCAGACCTGATGGTCTCACCAACAAATTTTAACAAACATTCAAAGAAGACCTAATGACTATCATCCTCAGATTCTTCCAAAAACACTGAAGATGAGGCAATACTTCCCAACTCATTCTACAAAGCCAATGTTATCCTAATACCAAAGCCTGGTAAGGACAACACAAAAAAAGAAAACTATAGACCAATATTTCTGATGAACACAGATGCAAAAATTCTACACAAAATATTAGCAAATAGAATACAACAATGCATCAAAAAGATCATATACTATGATCAAGTGGGATTCATCCCAGGAGCACAAGGATGGTTCAACATATGAAAAACAATCAATGTGATCTACCACATAAACAAACTAAAAGATAAAAACCATATGATTATATGAATTGCAGAAAAAGCATTTGACAAGATACAATGTCCATTTATAATCAAAACGCTGAATAAAACAAAAACAGAAGGAAAGTACCTCAACATAATAAAGGCCATCTATATATGACAAACCCTCAGCTAATATCATGAGTGGGGAAAAGCTGAAATCCATTCCTCTAAAATAAGAAACAAGACAAGGATGCCCCCTGTCACCACTGCTATTTAATATAGTACTGGAAGTTCTAGTCACAGCAATCATGTAAGAGAAAGGAATAAAAGGCATCCAAATTGGGAGGGAAGAAGTCAAACTGTCACTATTTGCAGATGGCATGATCCTTTATATAGAAAATTCCAAAGACTCCACCAGAAAACTATTAGAAACAATAAAGGAATACAGTAAAGTTTCAGGATACAAAAATCAATGTACAAAAATCAAATGAATTTCTGTATACAAACAACGAATCTTCAGAAAAAGAAATGAGAGAATCCAAACCTTTTGCAATTGCAACAAAAAGAATAAAATACCTGGGAATTAACTTAACTAAGAATGTGATGGACTTACACACAAAAACTATAAGGCACTTTTGAAAGAAATAGAAGACATGAAAAAATGGAAAGATATTTCATGTTCATAGATAGGAAGACTTAACATTGTTAAGATGGCCATATTATGCAATGCATAGACAAATTTAATGCAATTCCCATCAAAATCCCATAAACATACTTTCACAAAATAGATAAATTATCAGATTTGTATGGAACCACAAAAGACCTTGAATTACCAAAGCAATACTACATAAAAAGAATAGGGCTGGAGGTATCACCCTCCCTGATTTCAATTTATACTATAAAGCATCAATAATCAAAACAGCTTGGTATTGTTAGAGAAACAGACATACAGACCAATAGATTAGAATTGAAAACCCAGAAGTAAGTCCACAAATATATTGACAAACAATTTTTGATAAAGGAGTGAAAATTATATAATGGGGAAAAGAAAGTCTCTTCAGTAGGTGGTGCTGGGAAAACTGGAAAACTACATGCAAAAGAATGAATCTGAGCTGTGAACTCTCACCATATACTAAAATTAACTCAAAATGGATTAAAGACCTCCACATAAGACCTGAAACAATAAACTGTATAGAAGAAAACATCGGTACTAAACTTATAGACCTAGGACTCAAGGAAGACTTCATGAACCTGACCTTAAAGGCAAGGGAAGTAAAAGCAAAAATAAATGAATGGAACTATTTTAAAAGCTTCTGCACAGCAAAAGAAACCATCAACAAGGCAAAGAGACAGCCAACTGATGGGAGAAAACTTCTGCCAACAATGCACCTGATAAGGGGCTAATATCTAAAATATATAAACAACTCATACAACTCAAGAACAAAGAAACAAACAACCCAATTAAAAAGTGAGCAGAGTGGGATTCCCTGGTGGTGTAGTAGCTAGGCTTCAGAGCTTTCACCGCCACAGCCTTGGTTCGATCCCCGCTCAGAGAACCAACAACAACAAAAAAAGTGGGCAGAGGACCTGGACAAACACTTTACCTATGAAGACATACAAATGGCCAACAGACATATGAAAAAATGTTTAACCTCATTAGCTATCAGGGAAACGCAAATCAAAACCACAATGAGATACCACCTCACACCTGTTAGAATGGCTATTATCAACACGACAAAATAACAAGTGCTGGAGAGCATGTGGAGAGAAAGGAACTCTCACACACCACTGGTGGGAATGTAAATTGGGAAAACTGCTATCGAGGACAGTGTGGAGGTTCCTCAGAAAAATGGGATTGGAGTTACCATATGACCCAGCAATCCCTCTTCTGGGGATCTACCCAAAAAATTTATAATCCTTAGTCCGCAAAGAGCTAAATATAAGGTGATGGAAAGAGAAGTCACATTAGGTGGTGAACTTATTATACATCAAGTTGACAATGTACTGTAGAATTGTATGCCTGAAACCTATGTAATCCTTGCTAACAGATGTCACCCCAATAAGTCTAACAATAAAAATGAATTAAAAAAAAAAAAGATTTATATACCCCAATGTTCATCGCAGCACTGTTCACTGTGGCTAAGACATGGAAATAACCAAAGTGCTCTTCAATAGATGACTGGATAAAGGAGCTGTGGTACAGATACACAATGAAATATTATTCAGGTACAAGAAAAGGTGAAATGCTGCCATTGCAACAAAATGGATAGACCTAAAGAACATCATACTAAGTGAAATAAGCAAGACAGAAAAAACCAAGAACCACAGGACTTTACTCATATGTGGAATATAAAACTGAAAGCAACAAAGAAACAAAAACTCATAGATACAGTCAATAGTTTAGTTGTTACCTGAGGGCAAGCGGGGAGGGGGTGGGACAGAAGGGAGGGGGAATCTAATATGTGGTGATGGAAAGAGAACTGACACTTGGTGATGAACACATAATATAACACATAGACAATGAACTGTAGAATTCCACACCTGGAACTTATATAATTCTTATTAATCAATGTCACCCCAATAAGTCTAACAATAAAAAAAACTTATATATAGAAGAAATTAGGACTGAAAATTTTCCTAACCTGGCGAAGGAAATAGACATACAAACCCAGAAAGCACAGAGCGTCTCTAACAAGAGAAACACAAACAGGCCTACACTGAGATACATCATAATTAAGCAACAGTTAAAGAGATTATATTAAAAACAGCAATAAAAAGGTAAATAGTAACTTATAAGGGATCACCTATATGACTCTCAGAGGATTTCTCAACAGAAAATTTACAGGCCAGAAGGGACTGGCAGAAAATATTCAACATGGTGAAAACCAAAGATGTACAACCAAGAAAAATGTATCCAGCAAGGCTAGCATTCAAAGTTGAAAGACAGATAAAAGAGCTTTCCAGACAAGAAAAAGCTAAAGGAGTTCATCACCATCAAACCAATACTACAAAGAAGGTTAGAAGGACTTCTTTAAATGAGGAAAAAATTAAAAGCAAAAATTATACTTAATAAAATGGCAATAGCTACATGTCTCCCAACAGTTACAAGTAGAGTATCAAACAGAGGGAGACAGATACAAGTTGACTTCACTTATAGGTAAAATCCAAAGAAGAAAATAAACACGCAGAACAGGAACAGATACATAGACACAGAAAACATTTGGTTTGTTGCCAGACAGGAAGAGAGTTGTGGGAGGAGGTAAAATAGGGGAAGGGATTGCAAAATTCAGTTTGGTGGGAATATAATCAATAATGTTGCAATAACTGTATGTGGCGCCAGATGGGTACCAGATTTGGTGGGGTGAGGTGAGTACTGGAGGGGTGGGTGAAAAAGGGGGAGAAATCAAGAAGTGCAAATTCATAGTCACAGAATAGTCACAGGGATGTAAAGTGCAGCATGGGGCATACAGTCAGTAACATTGTAATAACTATATATGGTGTCAGAGGGGAACCAGGAATCATTGGAATGAGGATTTTGTAAGTTATATAATGGCTCAGCACTATGCAGTGCACCTGAAACCAATATAATATTGTACATCAAAATGTAATTGAAAAATAAATAAATAAATAATATAATTTATCCTATCTAGGCCTTTGAGAGTGGTTAAAAAACAGAAAATGGAGAAGAAATCCTACCCAGGTTTAAGCCTACTGTCTAGTCTCAGGGACCCACTGATGTCAAGATAACCTCTAGAACCCTCAAAATCCTTAAGTCAGAAGTGAAGTGGTAAGGTCCTCTAGATGTTCAGCCTGCCCAGGCCTAGGCTTCCTAGAGACCTGCCATTAAGTTATACCTAAGACAGCCTGTGAATAAATGGGCATAAGCAAGATCTGATTTCTCCAAGGCCAACTAACACTAAAATAATAATAATAATAAGTTAGAGTGTTATTTCCTTTCAGTTTTAGGAACTAAGATGTTTTAAAAAGAAAACATGAATCTTAGCAACCATTGGGGTGGCCAGCATAGTCACAGTACAAACAATTAGAGTGACTCCAGACAGAAGATTTACTCAGTGCAGGGAAGAACAACAAACAATTATTATTTCCCTTTTGGTCAAGCAAACGAGTATTCTTCTTGTTTTTCACAACAGGAAGACCCATCCAGATGTGCCTTTGGCTACTGGCATTAAGTCTGTATTTGAAATTTTTTGGTAGACCCACAAAACTTGAAGAACCAAAATTGTTAGCCTTGAACTTACTTTGCCTGATTACTGACTTTGGCTTCCAGCTGGAATAACATATGATATCATTGCTTCTAAGGCAGGCCCCGTTTAAAGGAACTGTTTACTTAGTCTACATATCTGACTTGCACTTTCTAATCAGATGTCTGGCACAAATTCACCAAACTCCAAAACCCTGGCAATGAGTCCTTCCTGGGCAAAGGTACAGGAAGTTCATGGGTGTTTTGTTTTGTTTTGTTTTCTATCTTCCATTTGTCTCTTTTATTATTCAAAAATATAATACCTTAATGTGATAGGGGAGAACAACAACATTAAAATAAAATATTCTATAAAAGAAAACTGAAACTGAGATAATGTATCCTTATGGAGAAATAAGGCTCATTGGTTTTCAATGAAAGGCTTGCAAAGGAGTAAAACTCAAAATGAAAATCTAATGTGGATACCAAATTTATAGATCTATCAAGGAAAAACAAATTAGTGGGAAATGAATTTTAATTACAGTCCTTGTAGAGAATGTTATCGTCTTAAATGTACATAAATTGAAATTTGTATTAATAGGTTATGTAGACCCTATTGTGTTTTGCAAACATTTTTATCCCAATGCCTGAAAACAAGTACGAGTGGAATATGAAAAGACAGTGGCCACGGTCATTTTGATGCCTTGCCCCAGGATAAATATTCCAGCAATATAAAGTAGTGAAGGTCATGGCTTCAGTATTAAACAGATCTGGGTTTCAATCTGGCTCTGAAACTTACTAGAAGTAGGACCATGGTCAGGTTAATAACTTGTCCAACCTCTATGGTTCAGTCCTCAAGTCTGAATCAGCAATTCAAGAAATTTATTTATAAATTGGCTGATGAGAATGTATGACTTATTTTTCTCACAGGAACAATGCTATAAATGTAGTACTTAGGTATTCAGACCACCCTAGAAAATCCTAGTTGGTCCTGTATCCCTGGAAAATGGCCCAATGGTAACTGATAATTAATCTACACTACAAAATAAATTGTATGTACATTCAAGAAATCATATATGTTTCGGTCTTATAACTTCACTGTTCAGCAGACAACATGCACTCAATAGATCAATGTTACATGACAAGAAAAAGAATACTTTCTTTTGAAAAAAGTGTTTTGGATTTTTTTCCCTCGTCATTCAGAAGTGACACCTCTCTTGGCAAAGAACTGAAGGGCAGAGGCTTCCCTAGAGAAGATAGAAGCTAAAGAGAAAACTTATATTTCTGAGAATTAGTAAAGATTATTCTCTTTATAGATGAGATAATATCTCCCCAGGTGTTCTGAATGGTGAGAAAAAAAGCGGGTAGAGGTCTTTTGAATTCATGAAAGAGTCTAATTGCATGAATCCCTGATGGACCATCATGTTAGGCTACTCACATCTTTTTATTTCCAAATGTCCTTCATCTGGGAATTTTTCTCATAAATTTCTTGAAAAAATTTTGAAACTCTAATAATTTAGTGTTGCATTAAAAAATAAGTTAAAACTCATATGCCATTTCCAAATATCCCAGAGTCTAGTGATGTTTAAGGGCACATGCACCAAGATAACCCATTATTCTGACAATTTCCGCATGGATTATAAAATGATCAGAATTACAAGGTTCACAGCACAAATTTCTGTGATGAAAATTGTAGTAAACGATGATCATGTTAATTAGAATGCTTGGCTGCTATCGCAAAGACTCAAAATTACAAGGGGTTAAACAAGTTAAGAATGTATTTCTCACTCACGTAAAGAAAGACCAGGTAGGTGGTCCAGGGCTAGTATGGTATTTTCAGTGAACCAACTATGATTCTTCCATGTTTTTTGCTGAAACGCCTTCAATGCACAGCTTCCTGTCATAATTCAAGTTGGCCACTCCTGCTCTTGCCATCCTGGCCGCATTTCAGCACAAAGAAAAAGAAAAAGAAAAGGCATGTACCTAGTCCTTTAGTGCACAGCCTGAAAGTGGCCAACATGACTTCTACACATGTCTCATTCACCAGAACCTGGTCACAACTAGCTGGGAAGCACAGCTATTCCTATGGGTGGCCATGTGTTACATAAAACGGTAAGAAGTAGTAGTGAGAACATTAAGAAGCATCTGCCCCAAATGCCATAATAATTTGCTTTCAACTCTGATAAACCAGTCAAATATTTACTCACTTATTGCAAGTATCAATCTGTGGCAAGTAAACTCCATATTTATAACAAACTTCTTAAATTCCCATGGGCAGGCAGTTCAACCTACTACTGTAAGTGTGAAAACAAAGATTCTACATTCTGGGACAAAGTCCTTAGTCTCACTTATTTTATAATCTAGCAGAGGGAGACAATGTACAAGTAACACAAGAAGCAAATATAAAACAAATTGATGCAGAGGCTAATCAGGGAAGACTTGCTTGAGGAGATGGTATCTAAGTTTTGATGTGGACCAGCCACGAAAAGATTTGGGAAAACAACATTCTAATAAGAGGGATTAGCTGTTGTTAAAGCTTCAACATTCGCTATTTGTAAGAATCAAAGTTGCTTCAGCTGTAGTTTTCTTTCTTTAAGCCTGCCATGCATGAAAAAGAGAGGCAGACAGGGAGAGAAAAAGAGAGAGAGGGAGAGAGAGGGAGAGAGAGATCACTTGCACACTCAGGAAGGGGAGATCTGTAACAGTATTACTGAAGTTAAAACTTAATTGCTAAGCATAACGTGGAATAGTCCAAAACCACAAAAAAAAAAAAAAAAAAAAAAAAAAAAAAAAAAAAAAAAAAAAAAAAAAAAAAAAAAAAAAAGGGCCTGGAGCAATCTGTAGAGAAAGGAGGATAAATAAAGCAGTGGTTAGAGAAGTTGAGAGATAGTATGACCTTTGCATTCAAAAACTATTTTTCTTCACTTGTTCTGAATAGTGCTGTTTGGTGTACAAATGAGGGCTGTCCGAAAAAAAAAATCCAGCCATAAATGTCTCTATTTTTCATGTTTTATTCCTGCATACCTTCCAGACAGGCTTCATATTTCTTAAAGTTAACTAATTTCAGGAATACTGTTAGAACTAAATTTTAAGTTAGAATGAGTAATCAGCAGTTGTGAATAAAAAGTCTTACATGTTTTTAACCAAAATGAGTTATATACAAAACAGGTAAAAATAAGCAAATTCAATAATCAAATATTTATACATTAGTATGGCCTTAAAACACTAATTATGGGTTTATTTTAATTAAGATAATTAATCATAAATTTTAACAATTTAAAGTCACTGTTTGTATATTTAAAATAATATGCAACTTATATTTCACTATAGGGACTCAAGCTAAGTCAACATTCTTGAGCTATCAGGACCCATTCATCAAACTCTTAACCTAAGACCTCATAGCCAACATAAGAGCACATCCCCAAAGCATCTATTCCTTGGCCCCAGAGAAGATTAGGAAAAAGTTCAGTATCACTTAAGTAATCATGCTGTATTCATAGCACATTCTACTAGTCAGAAATTTATGTAAAAAAAGATCACCTTCTTAGCTTATGAAAGGTGATATAGTGAGATGAATACCCCAAGTGACAACCTTTTCTCAAACTCAAGGCCAGTGAAGATAAGCTGCCATTCAAATGCCACTATTTCAACCCAATGGCTTTGTCAACACAGCAGTCAGGAAGACACCAAGTCAGACCCACAGTCGGGGGAAATTTTCATCCACTTCCTAACTTCAAAACCCCATTTCATTGATTCTAAGACATTGATTATAACACACAGCATTATCTGATGTACTCCCAGCAAGGAAAAAAATCCTGATGAGAACAACAACTAAGCAAACTGGGATTAGGAAGAAACTTTCGTAGACTCATTAAAGACAAAACAACACTTCAGCAAACATAATATTTAACAGTAAAATTTTAGAACATTTTTCTTAAAGTCAGGAATAAGATGAAGACATCTATTTTGAACAGGGTCCTCGTATGCCTAGTAAGTGCACCAAAAAAAAAGGAAGTATCAAGTGAGTAAAGGAAGAAACAAAACTGCCATTATTCACAGGTGATATTATTACTCACAGGGGAAATCCAGGAAAACCAATGAAGCACAGCAAGATAAAAGAAAACAAATATAAATACCAAATGCAAGGTTGCTAGAAATGTGATCAGCAGTCACAAGTCAAGAGTATTCCTATATTCTAGCAATAAACAATTAGAAAATTTTAAAAATCTAATTCACAATGGCGTTAAGATCTTTAAAATATCTACAAGTAAATCTAGTAAGTCCCTTTTATAGAGAAAAGCATAAAACAGGACATATAATTTTAAAATGCTGTGGTATTAATTCTGTAATGGATAAACTGAACAATGGAGCAGACTAGAAACTGAGATATAAATCCACCTTTATGTGAGATCTCAGTATATTATATTATGTATCTGTGGGAAAAAAGGATGAATATCGTTTGGCTCCAAATAACATAAAACTAACTGTTAAAATGGCATAAAAAATGAAAATTATCATCTCTCAAAACCAGATATTTTGAGGTAAGGCTCAAAGTCACCATTAAGGATTTAGGTTGTGTTCTGTCTTCCTGAGGATATCAGCGAGCTCCCTTCATTACCACAAAATGCTCAATGTGTAACAAATACACATCAAGAAGCAGAAAAAGGAGTTTGTCTTTTCTTTATGTATCTTTCTGTAAGGACAAAAGAAAATCTTTCCTAGAAAAACCTTAGGCAAACTTCCCTTTGCCTGTCTTTGACTAGAACTGCTGAACTAATCATTAGGTGGGGAAATGAGAATAGTAAAATAGTCTGAGACCAATTAAGATTGGCCTGTGGGGAAATATTAGATACTAGAACAAAATTGGTATTCTGCCAGCATGAGAAAGAGAAAATGACTGTTGGATAAGTATTCTATGGTGCAATAGTATATTCCATAAATGGTGTGGGGCAAATAGGCTACCCATATGGAAACAAAGAAAATGAGATCCTATTATCATAAACAAAAATAAATCCCATGGATTAAAAATTCATATGTCAAGGGCCTCTCTCCCATGAGGCTGTGGGGGGTGTCTTTTCTCCACAGTCAGGGATGGAGGCCAAGATTAGCCCTTGAGGATTATTGTCCGGGCTGCCTTGAGCTGGGCAGCCTATTTTCCTACCTCAGATATTTGTAGTTGTTGGAAGTCCCTACTTGATGGGGTATGCTGACCCCAACCAAACTAGGGCCTTAAGTGACAGCAGTGGGCATGGGCCTCTGGCTTAGGCTCTTGTGAGCCAAACCTGGCCTATATTACCTCAAAGGTAGCCTTGCCCACTGCCTGACCGCCCCATAGACAGAATGTAGGTAGACCCAGGAAGTGGTCACCTACCACAAAGATGCCTGCAAGGTCTTGTACAAGATTGTAAGGCCAGACTTGATGAAGAAGAGCTGTGAATGGGTGCTGGAGAAGAAGGAGCGGTGCAGACGTCAGGGCCAGGAAGTCAGACCTGACAATACACAGGCCACTTCTGAGCAGTTAGCTCCGTCCAGTGGGACAGCTCCAGGTCCACACAACTGTGAGCTGTGCCATCCAGCCCAGGCAGTTGTCTCTGCAAGTTTTTGATATTGAAGTGCCTACCTCATACAGTTGACAAATAGTTTTAGGAAAGTTGTAAAAGTATTTTCTTCATTAAATGAAGTTCATCACATTTTATTCTAAAAGCAATATAAACCACTTTCTGTGGGGAAAAAAATTCATTTGTCAAAAGTAAAAGTTAATTCTTTACATAAAATAAAAACCAATATATTTAGAAATTGGAGGTAAAAAAGAATTTGTAATATAAAAAAATAAGCACAAACCATAAAGAATAATATTAATTGACTAGACTATATCAAAATTTAAAATTTTTATACAATAAAATATACAAGAATTAAAATTGAAAGACAAACTAGTCTGGGAGAAATATCTGCATGATATAAAACAGTTTTTGCTATTACTCAATAGAAATATGCCAAGAAAAAGAATGAACAACTAACAGAAGAATAGTCAATAATTAAGTACTGTAAAAAGTGCTCAGCTTTGTAGCAGTCAGAGAACTGCAAATTTACCCATCCAGATAGCATTATCCCACCATAAAAAATGTTTGTTTAATAATGCTAAGTGCTGGTGACTATGCTGAGAATCAAACTGTCATCCGTTCCTAGCAGAAGGGTCAACTAGTTGAACTTCTTTGGTGATCTTTTGATGATATTTAGTAAACTCAACAATATGCATGGTCAACAATTTAACAGTCCTCTCCAAGGTATATATCCTAAAGAAACTCTTTCACGTGTATACCAGAAGACATGTTCCAGTATATTCATCACATTCTTTCTAAACACACACACATATATGCAAATATGGAATAACCTAAATATACATCTGTATGGATTGGATAAATAAGTTGTTGTATATTGATACAATCAAATAGTATGGTATAATTTAAACAAATGAATTAGATCTATAAACATCAACTTGGATTATCTTAAAAATAGAACATTGAGAAGGTAGGAGAGGAGAGAAGGGGAGCCAAATATATGGTGATGGCAAGAGAACTCACACTAGCTGATGAACATATATATAATGCAACACAGATGATGCACTGTAGGATTGTACACCTGGAACCTATGTAATTCTTGCTAATCAATGTCACCCCAATAAGTCTAACAATTAAAAAAATAGAATGTTGATAAAGCAGATTGTTTAGGGATATTCATAGTGTGATATCATTTACAGACAAAGTAAAACCCATAATAATATCCTGTATTATTTATGGGAAAATAAATATTAATATTTAATTAATAAAAATATAGAAACATGGAATCAAGCTTGTGATTACCTCTGGGAAAGGAAAAAGGGGAATCAGAGCAGGGAAGGGTATAGTATTAGCAATGCTTCAACTTCATCTCTATTTTTATTTCTATAATTTAAAAAAGGTATAAAATAAATATTAAAAACTAGTAAGTTATATTGAGTGTATATTGAGAGTACATAGATATTGGTTTATATTATTTTATGTAAGTTGAAAATACTTTACCATTTTAAAAATACATCATTTTAAAAAAGTTTCCCATGAAACTAGTTCAATCATGAAAATGTCCTACCCCACACACAAATTTCTTCATAAAAAAGGAGTTCGCCTCCTTTCATCTTTTACTAAGCCATATGCTATTTATGTTGCTGAAGGATTAGAGACTAATTAGTGTCAGAATAAATGTAAATAGCAATAATATTCTATTGTTAACCAATGTCATCCCAATAAGTCTAACAATAAAAAAAAATAAAATGTTGATAAAGCAGATTGTAGCAAGGATTGAATGAAGATGCCATGAAGATCAAGAAAGGTCCAGTGGTATAAAATTGAAAAGTGGTTTTTAAAGGTTAGTCAAATGCTCAAAAAACATTCTTAGTATAAAGTGAAAAGCCAAAAGATGTCACTGTAAAAGAAAAGAGAGAGCATGGAAAAACTTTCTATTTTAATTTGGGAGCAAAGGAGAATATAATATAGGGCATATGTCAACAATATGATTTATTACTAACACTACAATATATATTGAAGTTTTTCTCTGGAAGTGAAAATTTCAATTAACATCCCAAGAAGCTCCCATAGCAACATACCTGGAGAAGGAGCCTTTCAAAGGCCAGAAAGTTGTCCCACTTGGCAGCCTGCGGGTGTTTCAGAGTTTGAACAGTGGCCAGTCCCAGCTGCAGGAGTCCACAGTGGTTCACTAGAGCTTGGAGGTTGTTTTTAAAGAGCTGGATATAGGACATCAGTTGCCCCGGAGTGACTCTCCCTGGAGATACATGAGGATTTACCAGTGAACCTCTTTTGCAAGTGGTCAAAATATTGAGAAAAATGCCATTAATAATACTAATGCCTTATATTGGCACAGAACTTCAGAGTTGACTGCAAGCTTTGCTAAACTATTGTGATTTTTACAACATGGTGACAACAGTGAAGTTGAAAGCATTACCTGCATTTTTCAAAATAAAAAACCAGATGTTAAATGATCTGGCCAAGGTCATATTGCTAGTAAAATTTATTTTCTAATTCTGCA
Organism: Lyroderma lyra; assembly: GCA_004026885.1. Classification (NCBI taxonomy): domain Eukaryota; kingdom Metazoa; phylum Chordata; class Mammalia; order Chiroptera; family Megadermatidae; genus Lyroderma; species Lyroderma lyra. Next base: position 17,966 of record PVJL010009965.1, on the reverse strand, counting down.
GTGCTCTGTAAATAAGTTCTCAAATAAACTCACATAAATAAATATTTGTTGAGCTCAACATGAAGTACCTCTTCAAGACATTCAGCAATCTAAGAGGCAAAGAGGCAAGATTTCTAATTGTATATATATGTATATAAAATAAGAGAAGAAATCCATTATGGCTATAACTAAAACTTTATCATTGATATCAGCAGATTTGTGACAATACAAGGATAAAAGCTGGCTGTTACACACACACACACACACACACCAAGTGTAGAAAACCAACATGACAAAAACACTAGAAGATGAGATATCAGAAGAAAGGGTTTGGTATAGGTGACAGCACATCTGCTACAACGATCACCTAGATTTAGAGCAGGAGAACCGACATGATTTAAAAAAAAAAAGAGAGATTGTGCACAAACAGACAAAAAAAACTGCTGAAGATTCACTCCTTCAGAGCCTCTAAGTACAACTTTAACCTATAGCAGTCCTTAGATTGAGTCACTTCTCACTCTCTAATACATCAAATTTAATTCCTACCATTTATCAGTGCTATGCATAAAACTCCTGAACATCACAAATTCTCCCTATTGGTCAAGAAGGCAATGGGGAAGGCAATATATGCAAGTCAAGTAAATCTTTCCTACAAATCCTATCCACACCATGTTTGTGGTTTGCTCTCCAATGTCTGAAATCCACGTTTGTTTGTCATACCCAGGTTGTTAATAACACATGGCAATAAAACCACCTGTTTTTATTTGGCACTTTACAGTTTACACAATGCAAGTAAGCCTTCTTCTGATTCTCACAGCAACTCTACGATGTAGCAGACAAGGCAATGTGCTGCATTCTTAGCCCCACCTGAGGCACTGGGAGTTTAGTGTCTGACACTGTGCTAAATGGCAGATATCACTTCATAAATTATTTCCTGTTACAGATCATAATACACAAAAATAAAGACCTAAACAGAAGAAACTTATAAGCCTGTGACATATTCCTTTCAATACATTTTTTTTTTGAGGAGATAAAGAATTTTGAAGCTCCTTCATACCAGTTTGTCAGGATGAGCACCTAAAGAATAAGAATAGTAGGAGTGGTAAGTAGGGAAATGAATCTCACTGGTTTCTTAGTTCCCTTGGTAAGAGCAGGAGTTTATTCTTGACTCTCACTCACAGCAGTAAGCTAATGATTTGCTTGCTTAAGTACTAACACAGTAAAGCCTTATGAACTCTGTTTGGTTTTGAGTCAGGTTTACTATTATTTCATATACTGTAAAACTGACCCTATCCCGATGTACAGTTCTATGAATTTTGACAAATGCACATTTTCATCTTCCCAAAGTTCCCCTTCCTGGTAGTCAATTCTCTTCCTACTCTCAGCCCTTGGTGAACACTTATCTGTATTTATCTGATTCCTGTCCCATAGTTTTGCCTTACCAGAATGTTATATAACTGGAATCATACAGTACACAGGCTTTTGAGTTTGGCTTCTTTCACTTCAGCATGATGTATCTGCTGTTTAATCTATGTTGTTTATATCTGTAGTTTGCTCTCTTTTGGGGCTGAGTAATATTCCACTGATGCATGTTCCACAGTTTACTATTCATTCATTAGTTAATAATCATCTAGGTTGTTTCCAATTTTTAGAAATCATGCATAAAGTTTAACAAACATCCATGTGTAGGTTTTTATGTGTATATGTGTGTGGATATATCATTTCATTTTTCTTGGGTAAATTTCTAGGACCGATGTTGCTAGGTCATATGCTAAATATACAACCTGTGCTATTTGCCATGTTACATGTTTTATAGTGAAGTATCTACTCAAACCTTTCACCTGTGTTTTTTATTAGGTTGTTTACTATTATTGAGTTGTGTCATTCATTTTACACTTGATCTTAGCCAAAAAGCCAAGAAGCAATGTGTCATTAATTTTATTAATTCATTGCTTCAGCATATATTTCTGTGCCAGGCATTGTTCATGCTGCTGAGAATAAATCCATGAACAAATCAGACAAAAATCTCTGACCTCATGGCTAACAAATAAAGAAGACAAATGATTCCTTGATATTCTCTTAATTAAGTCAGCCTACTACATTTCTTTCTCTCTCAGGGGATGGAGACCTTTCACGCAAATAATTTAAATTTTTACATAATGACATTTTCAAATGTTTTATGTTAACATTAAATATATAAAAACAAATTTCCACACAAAATGGGTTCAAGTCTAAGATCAGAATAATCCCCATTTATTTGTTTATACAGTGTACTGCGGTGATGGCATTGTGGTTCCTGGACACATAGAGCTCTGTCTATCAAGAGAGATATTCATGAAACAATTATACAAATAATTACTTAATCAGTATTGTGATAAGTATTGCTACAGAAAAATGCAAGATGTTTTAAAAGTATGAAAAGCTCTATATGATACAAACTGCCTACCTCTCCAATCCTATCTCCTCAACTGAAAAAGGAGGAATTGAACATGCTCAAAATACATAAAATCTATTCATAATTTAACTATCTTGTATAGATTCTGTAAGAAATGGAAATTATCAGAGGAAGTCATCAGAGGGTCTGTTTAGATTTCTATTATAATAATGACAAGCTCAATTTAAATATAACAGTGTCATCAATTTAAAAATAGTTTAAATTTTTATCCAGTTAGCATTTCCAGCTCAGACTCAGACTCAATAACCATGTTTACATAAAGCCACCTTCCCACATGAGGCATGTGATCCAAAGGAATAAATGGGTATATTCCACACCAGAAAATGCCAATAGAACATTGTGGATTTAACAATTATTTACCCTTACTACTCTATTCTGTTTCCCTCTGCATATCTTTTTCTCAAACAAACAAGCCACTAACACTTGATTAGATATGCCATGAAAGCAGATTTTGAGAGGTAAAAATCTATAATATGCTAATCAGAATTTAGTAAAGGAGTACTTCACACAGATGCTTTAAAATATAGGGTAGTGATAATTTTATGATTTTACACTTAATTACAACTTTACATAAAACAAGCCAAAATCAACTAATTGATTACCAAAAATGTTATAGTGAGACTAAGTTCTTGAGAAAACTTCCCAGTTCATATCAATTAAAACAAGAAACTAGAATCAGGTTTTGAAAAAATCATGTTCACATCTCACATTACAAACAAACAAACAAAATACCATATTTGTCAGGCATATTTACATGATGATTTTAAAACATCAATCCAGAAGGCTTTGCAACACATTTTTTAAAGCCATTAAAAACAAGGGTTATTTTATACCAAGGCTGTATAAAGTATAGCAACTTTTTGAAAGGTAGCTATTTGAAATTTGAAAAATGGTTCTCAAATAAGAAAAGGTAGAAAGTGTTCTTCTTCTTTTTTTATAGTTTTTAAGAAAGAGAAATAGCCTTCTTAATTCAATTCAAGAGAAAAACAAAAGTTTATCAAACATCAATTCTATACATACTTTAAAACTTATTAAAATGTAATCATCTCTTGGGGGAAAGGGAAGAGATTTGGAAAATGAGAATTTAATATTTTAATATTGTCTGCAATCCTTACAATATTGAATTCAAATGCATTATGGAGCCTATTTTTCTTTTTACTATATACACTTAATAAATTATAATTTTCTCAACCTCTTTTGTGGCTTGTTAAAATATACATATTGTTAAAATATCTACACATACATGATTCTTTGTTGATATTCTTAAAACGAAGAGTATTCTGTCAGTGTCAGGAATGATTTAATCCCAAAACTGTCTTAATGGTAGAAAGCAACCAACAACAAAAATATGTCTAAAATAATATTTGCTATTAAATTGTTTTAAAAAACCCTTGATGTAAGAAACAATAATACTGTCATTTCATGGTTTTATTCATTTTCCTAAAAACACAAATGAAAACCCAGTGTATGAAATTTGAATAAACAAACTTAGGTGCTTTAAGACTTGAATTCCCAGAAATCAGCATTTCATTTATTTCCTTTGTAATTATTTTTTAATATAATAAAGGCAAAGTACTTTAAACTATTTAAATAGAACATGTTCTGGTAAAACTCTGGTTTATTTACTCACACACAAACAGGAATAATTTCAGTATTACACAAAAGTCACATCTGTTCAGTTGCAATTTTTTCTCATTATTTTAACACTTTGTGCCACCAAGTAACAGCAGCTGAACTCAAAGTAAACAAATATAACTGAAAATGTCAAGCCATGGGAGGAATTGAGAACTGTACGCAGCTCCCAGGCATCCCTAGTTCTTCCTCTTGGCTCTGCTTGGCCACATCCTGGCTTAGAACTGCTTCCTGTTTCGTTCTACCTACTCTTCAGTGCATTTTGCCTTTATATCCATAACTAAACAGCCTCAAACCTTTCCACCCCTTTCAGTGAGCTACCTTCAATTCTTTTTTTCACATAAAGTCCTATATATGCTGTAACATTTCTTTATTTATAGAAATTTAGTATATTTTTATCAGATTTTTAACAAGATTCTTACTGTTTTTATTAGTGTGTTGATTACAAATTTGCATATTTTTAATGAGCTTCTGCTAATCATATTTTTTTTTATCATGAGCCCTGATACCAAGTATGTGATCTTACAAAGCAAGTTTTCTGAGAATACATACAATAGTAAAAACACTCATATAGACAAAGGCAACTCTATTACCATTAAAACATTGGTTGGTAGGCAGCACCATCAGAAAAAATTTCAAATGTTAATTCAACAGGTAACATAAGAGAGCCAGAAAATTCCAATGAGAGATGGTATAGGAGTTCATAAATACTGTACGAAAGGCTCAGAGGGTACACTGAATGCATAGGTTTACATCCTCTCCTCATTCCATCAGAATAACAGAACTTTGACTAACAAAGGATAGGAACTCACAACAACAAAAAGATGGTGAGATAGTCCACAAGCACACAAAAGATTTCACACACTTTTTGTCCCCATCCATTGGTTATCTTTGTAACTTCCATTACATGCTTAAACTTCTTTTTTTCTGTCAACTACAGATGACATCCTACACTTTTCCATGTTCTAAGAGATATTAGCCACTCCCATCCTTCCCTTTACTTCTTATTTATCCCTTTCACCTTTCAAATAATCTTTACTTTTTTTTTTAACAGTGAAAATTTTTTATATTTAGAATTCACCAGCTGGACTCAGTTTAAATTATCCCAATTTTGTGGATAACATCCAAAGCATCATAGTCAGGAGACAGTCGAACATATGCCTTCTCTCCATCAAGCCTAATCAAGGTACTGACCTTGACCACATCAATGTCATAGAGCTTCTTTACAACCTCTTTCATCTGGTGCTTGTTGGCCTTGACATCCATCTACAATGAACACACGTGTATTGTTGTCTTTTATCATCTTCATGGATGACTTGGTAGTTAGGGGTAACTTGATGATGGCAGAGTAGTCAAGCTTGTTTCTCCTGGGGGCATTCTTCTGATATGTTGGCTGCCTTCAGAGTCGCAGTGGGTTAGGCCTTGGAATGTGGTTAACATGCAGATTTTTACGTGTGTGTGTGTGTGTGTGTGTGTGTGTGTGTGTGTGGCTGTGAACGCCTTCAGCACTGTTTTCTTTGCTTGGCTGTGGCTTTGGGAGTGGCAAGGGCTTCCTTCTCCACTTTCAGCGCCATTTTTGTAAAAAAAATATTTATTTTTATTTTTATCTGGACAAAATTGATAGCATTTACATTTTGTTCTGTAACCATAATTTAGTTTTATGTGCTTTTCCTACAGTTTGATTCAAAAAGTTCCCAATCATTTGTGTTTGTATCATTGTGAACTATATAACTATTAAGGACAGAGTCAAATTAAAATTATGTGCTATGATTAAATTTCCTATGCATATAATATGATTTGCTCCTATAATGCTTGGTGACCTTTGGGGGATGGGAGGCATCTTCTGCCTTAATTAAACCTTCAAAGTATTCTAATCTCAAATATACTATCTTGTTTTCAGGCTGTGTGTGTGTGTGTGTGTGTTTGTGTGTGTTTTCTCCCTGAATACTTTACTACCAAACACCTTTATTCTCCTGGTCCATTTGGGAGAGATGGTTCTCCTATACAACCAGAAACCTGTAACTCCCTTTGTCGTTCTCTCCTGTTGGAACATTGTTTAAATCCCTGACTTTTCTTTCTTGGTATAATTATCTTTCTGGACATCCTCTGAGTAGAAGCAACATTCTTTCAAGTCTGAAAAGACTTTTTCGTGCCCTCAAAGTTTAAAAATAGTTTATGTGGGTCTAGATTTCTCAGTTAAAATAATACTTTGCTTCATTATCTTCTGGTTTTCAGGATTGCTAATGAGGAATATGTCTCTCTCTCTCTCTCTCTTGTTCCTTTATAGATGAGCTTCATTTTTCCGTCTTGGAGTTCTTAAGACCTTCTCATTCTCTTGCATTTTTAGGACTCACAGTGATATATGTCTAATTTAGAGGTTTTTTTATTCTTTTTATTTGCTTCTCAGTAAGTCTATTCAATTTGACTATGCCCTTCTTTGCATCTTTCTCTGCTAATTTCCTATTCTCTGCGTTCCCTCTCCTTATGAAACTTCTAGTAGTTCTTAGACTTCCTGGGTTATTTCTCTGCATCTTTTATCTTTTCTATTTTTTCTTTTTTTTAATTAATTAATTTATTTTTTATTCATTTTTATTGTTGGACTTATTGGGGTGACATCTGTTAGCAAGGATTACATAGGTGTCAGGCATACAATTCTACAGTGCATTGTCAACTTAATGTATAGTAAGTTCACCACCTAATGTGACTTCTCTTTCCATCACCTTATATTTAGCTTCCCCCGCTCCTCTCCGACCCCCCCTTTCTCCCCTCCCTGACCCACTCGTCCCCAAATAAACATTAAACTATTGATTGTATACATAGGTTATTTGTTTCTTCATTTCTTTCTTCCTTGCTTTCAGTTTTATATTCCACATATGAGTGAAGTCATACAGTTCTTTGTTTTTTCTGTCTGGCTTATTTCACTAAGCATGATGTTCTCCAGGTCCATTCATTTTGTTGCAAATGGCAATATTTCATCTTTTCTTATACCTGAGTAATACTCCATTGTGTATATGTACCACAGCTCCTTTATCCAGTCAGCTGTTGCAGGGCACTTTGGTTGTTTCCATGTTTTGGCCACTATGAACAGCACTGCGATGAACATTGGGATACATAAGTCTTTGTGGACAAAGGTTTTCAAGAATTTTGGGTAGATCCCCAGAAGGGGGATTGCTGGGTCAAATGGTAGCTCCATTCCCAATTTTCTGAGGAACCTCCACACTGCCCTCCACAGTGCTTGTACCAGTTTGCATTCCCACCAGCAGTGTACCAGAGTTCCTTTTTCTCCACATCCTCTCCAGCACTTGTTATTCCTTGTCTTGTTGATAATAGCAATTCTAACAGGTGTGAGGTGGTATCTCATTGTGGTTTTGATTTGCATTTCCCTGATAGCTAATGAGGATGAGCATTTTTTCATATGTCTGCTGGCCATTTGTGTTTCTGTTGTTAAGTCTTATTAGTTCTTCATATATTTTAGATATTAGACCCTTATCTGATGCGTTATTGGGAAATATTTTCTCCCATTCAGTTGGCAGTCTCTTTGGCTTGTTGATGGGTTCTTTTGCTGTGCAGAAGCATTTTAGTTTGATATAGTCCCATTCACTTATTTTTGCTTTTACTTCCCTTGCCTTTGAGGTTCATGAAGTCTTCTTTGAGTCTTAGGTCTATAAGTTTAGTACCAATGTCTTCCTCTATACAGTTTATTGTTGCAGGTCTTATATGAAGGTCTTTAATCCATTTTGAGTTAAGTTCACAGCTCAGGTTCATTCTTTTTGCATATGTTTTTCCAGTTTTCCCAGCACCACCTACTAAAGAGGCTGTCTCTTCCCCATTGTATGTTTTTTGCTCCTTTATCAAAAAATTATTTGTCCATAAATTTGTGGGTTTATTTCTGGGTTTTCAGTTCTATTCCATTAGTCTATATTTCTGTTCTTCTGACAGTACCAAGCTGTTTTGACTATTGATGCTTTGTAACATAAATAGAAGTCAGGGAGTGTAATGCTACTAGCCTTTTTAAAAATTCTTTTTATGAAGTATTGCTTTGGCAACTCAAGGTCTTTTATGGTTCCATATAAATCTAATAATTCTTTTATCTATTTCACGAAAGTATGATTGTGGAATTTTGATGGGTATTGCATTAAATCTGTAGATTGCTTTGGGCAGAATGGCCATTTTAACAATGTTAAGTCTTCCTATCCCTGAACAGAGGATATTTTTCCACCTCTTAAAGTCTGTTCCAATTTCTTTCAAAAGTGTCTTGTAGTTTTCTGTGTATAAGTCTGTCACGTTCTTTGTTAATTCCCAGGTATTTCATTCTTTTTGTTGTGATAGCAAAAGGAATTGACTCCCTCATTTCTTTTTCTGAGGATTCATTGTTTGTATAAAGGAATGCTGTTGATTTTTGTATATTGATTTTGTATCCTGCGATTTTGTATCCTTTCGTTAATTGTTTCTAATAGTTTCCTGGTGGAATCTTTGGAATTTGCGGACATGTCATCCGTAAATAGTGACAATTTGAACTCTTCTTTCCCAATTTGGATACATTTGATTCCTTTTTCTTGTCTGATTGCTGTGGCTAGCACTTCCAGTACTATATTAAATAACAGTGGTGACAGGGGGCATCCCTGTCTTGTTCCTGATTTTAGGGGAATAGGTTTCAGCTCTTCCCGATTCACTATGATGTTAGCTGAGGGTCTCTCATATATGGCCTTTATTATGTTGAGATACTTTCCTTCTATACCTGTTTTATTTAGTGTTTTGATCATAAATGGATGTTGTGCCTTGTCAAAAGCTTTTTCTGCATCAATTGAAATGACCATATGGTCTTTATCTTTGATTTTGTTTATGTGGTGTATCACATTGATTGATTTTCGTATGTTGAACCATCCTTGTGCTCCCGGGATGAAGCCCACTTGATCATGATGTATGATCGTTTTGATGTATTGTTGTATTCTATTTGCTAATATTTTGTTCAGGATTTTTGCATATGTGTTCATCAGAGATATTGGCCTATAGTTTTCTTTTTTTGTGTGTTGTCTTCGCCAGGCTTTGGTATTAGAGTAATGTTGGCCTCATAGAACGAGTTAGGAAGTATTGCTTCCTCCTCAATTTTTTGGAAGAGTCTGAAGAGGATAGGCATTAATTCTTCTTTGAATGCTTGATAGAACTCGTTGGTGAAACCATCTGGTCCAGGGCTTTTGCCTTTAGGGAGATTATGGATAGTCATTTCAATCTCGTTGCTATTGATTGGTCTATTTAGATTATCCAGTTCTTCTTGGTTCAGTCTTGGTAGGTTATAAGTTTCTAGAAACTTGTCCATTTCTTCTAGGTTGTTAAATTTCGTGGCATAAAGTCCTTCATAATATTTTCTTATAATCCTTTGTATTTCTGTGGTATCAGTGGTAATTTCTCCCCTTTCATTTCTAATTTTGGATATTTGTGTCCTTTCCTTTCGTCCTTTGATTAGTTTCGCCAGGGGTTTGTCAATTTTGTTGACTTTCTCAAAGAACCAGCTCTTCGTTATATTAATTTTTTCTATTATCCTTCTGTTCTCTAATTGGTTTAGCTCTGCTTTAATTTTTATTATTTCTTTTCTTCTACTGACTTTGGGTTTTGTCTGCTCTTCTTTTCTAGTTCTTTAAGATGGAATGCTAAGATGTTTGCTTGTGATTTTTCTTGTTTCTTAAGATAGGCCTGTAGCGATATCAATTTCCTTCTTATTACCGCTTTCGTTGTGTCCCTATAATGCTGATACATTGTATTTTCATTGTCATTAGTTTCTATATATTTTTAATCTCATCTTTTATTTGTTCTTTTATCCAATCCTTTTGTAATAAGCTGTTGTTTAATCTCCATGTATATGTGGTTGTTTCTGCTTTCCTTTTACAGTTGATCTCCAATTTCAAAGCTTTGTGGTCTGAGAATATACTTGGTATTCGATCTTCTTGAATTTGCTGAGGCTACTTTTGTGTCCCAGCATGTGGTCTATTCTTGAGAATGTTCCATGAGCACTAGAAAAGAAAGTGTAGTCTCTTTTTGCTGGATGAAGTGTCCTGTAAATGTCAATTATGTCCAATTGTTGTCATGTGTCATTTAGAGCTGTTATTTCCTTATTTATTTTCTGTTTGGATGATCTGTCCATGGCTGTTAGCGGAGTGTTTAAGTCTCCCACTAAGATTGTGTATTCATCAGTTTCTCCTTTCAAGTCTGGTAGTAGTTTCTTTGTGTATTTGGGTGCATCCTGGTTGATTAGTGTCAACTCGTCTTGTTGTTGCATTGTGCCTTTTATCATTATGTAATGACCATCTTTGTCTTTTACTTTCTTTTTTAACTTGAAGTTTATTTCATCAGATATCAGTATGGCCACTCCTGCTTTTCTCTGGTTACCATTTGCTTGGAGTATTGTATCCCATCCTTTCACTCTGAGTCTGTGTTTGTCCTTACAGCTGAGGTGTGTTTCTTGCAGACAGCATATGGATGCATTCTGTTTTTTAATCCAGTCTGCTACTCTGTGTCTTTTTATTGGTGAGTTCAGTCCATTAACATTTAGAGTGATGATCGATATTTGAGGATTTCCTGTGGCCATTACTTATTTCTTTCTTTGTTTTTGTTTGTTTGTTTGTTTGTTTGTTTGTTTTTGTTCCTTTCTCGTAGCCCCAACTTTGTTCCATTTTTCCTGATGTTTTGTTTCAGGCCAAAGAACCTCCTTCAGTATTTCTTGGATTGCTGGTCTCATGCTGGCAAGTTCCCTCAGCTTCTGTTTGTTTGAGAAGGTCTTTATTCTACCTTCATATCTGAAAGATAATTTTGCTGAATAATTTATTCTTGGCTGGAAGTTTCTCTCTTTTATATTTTTGAATATTGGATTCCACTCTCTCCTGGTTTGGAGAGTTTCTGCTGAGAAATCTGATGCCAGCCTGATGGGTTTTCCTCTAAAGGTTATAGTTCTTTTTTCCCTGGCTGCCTTCAGAATTGTCTCTTTGTCTTTAGTTTTGGACATCTTTAGTACCATGTGTCTTGGAAAAGATCTGTTAGGGTCCAGGTATCTGGGGGACCTGTTTTCTTCTTGAACTTGGGGTTCCAGATCTTTCCATAGATTTGGAAAGTTCTCATCTATGATTTGTTTGAGTATGCTCTCTGTAGATTGCTCTGCCCCCTCTTCTATTCCTATTATCCTGATGTTGTTTTTTTCTCATGGAGTCGGATAGTTCTTGCCGAGTTCTTTGAATCCTTTTGGTTCTATATTCCCTCTCTTCCTCTTTCTGATCTGTTTCCATGTTCTGATCTTCAATATCACTAAATCTTTCCTCCATCTGGTTGGTCCTGTTTCCTATGGCCGTTATTTCATTTCTCACTTCTTTTATGGTATTATTTATTTCTCGTATTTCCGTCTCAATCTTTCTTATGTTTTGAATTTCTTTGTTAAATTGTTCCTCTTGTTCACAGAGTTCCTTTTTTATGTCGTTTATATCCTTTTTTATGTTATTTATCTCAGCTATGGTGTTCTGGCAATAGGTTTTCATTTCTCTCACAGCCTTTAGAATGGCTGCTTTAAATTCTCTGTCACTTATATCAGACCCTTCCAGTTCTAAGAAGATGTCTTCTGGGTAAATTTCATGTTCTTTCTGAGGAGTTTTAGTTTTTAAGGAATTCATCCTGTCAGCTGGGTTCTTCCTCTTTGACATGAGGGCTTTATGTTTAGTGCTCAGATTATTGCTTTTGCGATGTCTTGCTGTAGGGCAGACACTAGGTGACACTGGGGGTCAAGTTTTGGAAGAGAGGGGGTTGTTTGTTTCTTGTTTCTGATCTCCTACTATGTTTGGAGGCTATGCGCATATATCCTGGGGAGAAGCCAACAAAAGGCGCTCCAAGGGTGGCTCTGCCTTCTGGCCTTTGTTGGGGAAGCTGTTCCGAGGCTTTTTCCTGCTGCTAGGGTGAATGGTATCAAATCAGTCTTTCTTCCTAGCCCTGATTCAGTATCTGGCTGTCTAAGCGCTCACACTGCTTTCAGAACCATGGGGTGCACGAGGGAAGTGCACACTCCATAAGTCCAAAGCTGTGGACCTGGCCTGAGATAGCAGGTCGCCTCTGCAGTGGGCTGGGAATAGGAACTGCAGCCCTGTGTAGGTCTCCAGGGGTCCTAGATCTGGGGTGTCATCTTTGCAGTTCAGAGTCCTCTCTCAGCCCTTCTACCACTCAAAAGTTCCAGAGGCTGGCTCCCAAACTCCATCCCCAGCATGCAGCTCCAAAGCCCAGCTCCCCCGTGACCTCTCCCCTCCCCTGAACTGCGCTGCTTGGATCCTGTTGCAGTCTCTGCTCCCTTCCCTCTCCCCGACTTGCCCCTTTCTCTCCAACCTTCAGATGTTTACTTGCGATTTGTGGATTTCTTAACAGCCGTTTTGTCACTCAGGGTCCTCTTTCTTGGCTCCTTGACGGCCATTCATTTGTGTTTTCTGGGAGAGGCTTTAGGGACCTCCTCTCCAGTCACCATCTTGCCTTCTTCTCCCTCTATTTTTTCAATGTCCTGTTCATTCTACATTTTAGGAGAGTTTCTTGATTATCTTAAACTTTGGTTGAATTTTATTTTCACAATAATATCCTTATTTCTAAGAGCTCTTTTTAAAGTAACAGCTTTACTGTGAAATAGCTAAAAATCCTTTAAACTCACCCACAAGCTTTTAATTCCATGGTTTTCAGTATATTCATAGAGCTGTGCAATCATTGTCACTATATAATTTAATAAAGCCCACTCAAATCAGTTATGAAAAAGATATAAAGCTAGAAAGTCATACATACTAGAATATAACCTGAGTGAAATTTTCAGTTGGGAGACATAACTGTAATTAGCTATACCAGGAAACTGAGCAAAAACTGAAATGAGAACCTTCAAATAAGTATAGCTACAACTAAATTCTGATTTTAACATAACAATACTATCATTTTTATCATATTAAAAATATTTTTAATTGAAGTATAAGTCCCTGGAAGGTAAAAAAGAAATGGAAGAATACTAACTGATGGAGCAAAACAAACAATAAAACATTCTATTCTCAGCCACCCAAAAAGGCTTTGCCTAGAATAAGTGAAAAGGCACTGAAGCAAAGAGGGAGACACCTGCCCAGAATACAAGCAACTCCAGACTCAGAAGCCTCTGGTATAATGCAGATGGAGAGTGAGGAGTTAACATAAAGCATACAAATCTTAAGTGCATAGTTCAACTGATGATTACATATGTACCTATCCATGTAACCACCACCCAGATCAAGGTATAGAATATGTCCAGCACTCTAGAAGACTCCTTCATATACTTATACATTCCACAATCCCATACAATACACCATAACTTTTTTTATTGTTAAGCTCATTTTGGTGACATTGGTTATCAAAAATTACTTAGGTTCCAGGTGTATAATTCTACCGTGCATCATCTATGTGTTGCATTATGTGTTCACCACCCAGAGTCAGTTCTTTTTCCATCACCTTATATTTGAGTCCCCAGTGCTCCTTCCCACCACTCTCCCCACTTACCCTCAGGTAACCACTAAACTATTGACTATGTCCATGAGTTTTTGTTTCTTTGTTGCTTTCAGCTTTATATTCCACATATGAGTGACGTCATATGGTTCTTGGTATTTTTCTGTCTGGCTTATTTCGCTTAGCATGATGATCTCTAGGTCCATCCATTTTGTCACAAATGGCAGTATTTCATCTTTTCTTATAGTTGAATACTATGCCATTGTGTATATATACCACAGTTTCTTTATCCAGTCATCCATCAAAGGGCACTTTGCTTGCTTCCATGACTTGGCCACCATGAACAGCATTTCGATGAACACTGGGATACATAAGTCTTTGAAGACAAAGGCTTTCAAATTTTGGGGTAGATATCCAGAAACAGGATTGCTGGGTTATATGGTAACTCCATTCCCAATTTTCTGAGGAACCTCCAATTTGCATTCCCACCAGCAGTGTGAGAGAGTTCCTTTTTCTCCACATCCTCTCCAGCCCTTGTTATTACTTGTCTTGTTAATAATAGCATTCTAATAGGTGTGAGGTGGTATCTCATTGTGGTTTTGATGTGCATTTCCCTGATATCTAATGAGGCTGAGGATATTTTCATATGTCTATCGGCCACTTGTATATCTTCCTAGGAGAAGTGTTTGTTCAGGTTCCCTGCCCACTTTTTAACTGGGTTGTTTTTTTGTTGTTGATGTCGTTGAGTTGTTTAAGTTCTTTATATATTTTAGATATTAGTCTCTTATCAGATGACACCATAACTTTTATCTCTATCATCACAGATCTGTATCACCACATTTCTGTCTGCTTTTGAACTTCATATAATGGAATTATACATATGTACTCTTTTGTGTCTAGCTTTTTTTGTTAATATTATCCAAAACGCAATCTTTTTTTTTTACTGTGTTTTATTGCTCTATATGACTATAGTCAGTTTCTTTATCCATTCTGCTTTGAAGAACACTTAGTTTTTACAATTTGAGGCCATTATAAATAATGGGGCTGTTTTAAACATTCTAATACATGCCTTTTGGTAGATATAGGCACTCATTTCTATTGAATATATTCATATTCCCAGGTGTGAAACTATGGGGTGTATACTTAGCTTTTTAGTTGATACTGTCAGTTTTCCAGGGTTGTGTCAATATCTTAGCACATTTTTAATGTGATTAAATTCAATAATTTAACATAATTTTTGGAGTATACATGTAATGTTTAAAATGAGGTACAATTGTATGATTAAGTGTTCCTTATGGTTTATACTGCATAGCCAAAACCTTAGTAAGAGTAAGAGAAGAAAACCACAATGGAAACCATACTGCCATACTATTACCATGCATCTTTATTTTAATTTTCTCATTATTTATATACACATTTATTTACCTAATTACAGAGAAAAGGGGCTGGAAGACAAGATACTAATTTTCTAGAAGCATGTGCTAATATTACTTTTTAAGTAGTCTCTGAAATAAAATCATGTCTGTCTCATGTAAAATAAACAGACATGTATTTTTCTCTGGATAATGTGAGCCTTTATTACTATCACTGATTTGTGCAATGGATGAAGCATTGTCTTTCAACAGATAAAAAATAAAAGAGTAATAATAACTGCCTGCTTCCCACCTCTATGAGGTCAAAGGGCAAAGAAATATGGTTAACTTGCAGGTGGAAAGATTTAAGTAAGACATGAGAAAAAAATTTCGCGATCAGGATGACTACTAGACATTGAAATAAGTTATTAAAGAAGGAAGAGGAAAGACATTACAAATCTCCCAGAGGGATTTGAAGGGCAGTATATACAGCCATCTGTACAATGCAATTTGGATAAAACACAGCTGGGAAGTTATGTCCACTTTTATAACACCATAAATACTAAAGAAGGTTTTCTGGGATATCCTTTAAATAGTATGTTTCTTGTAACACAAAGTTTTAGCTCTACAGCATTACCAAGAGAGAATAAGAAAATAATGTCAAAATAGCATTTCAATTATATGAATTAATTCAAATGGGTCCAAAATTCAGAAATCTATAGCAAGATATGTTTTTAGAATAGTATGGAATAAAATATAACTGCTGAGAGACCAGGGGTTCACAAACAGAGAATAAACAGCTCTTCCTGAAAGTTATGCAAAACAGTGAAATATAAAACCACCAGAAACATTTATGGTTTGGCTTTCTTTGGAAATGGAGCTTTCCTGAGGCTAACTTGAACTCTGCATCAACATTTATAGTCAGCAAAGAGCATGGAAAGGAATAAATGGAAAGGGGGCAGACTCAGGTTTCCAGGGAAGGAGCATTTCCTTGGTGGGTCCACTAGGACTCGGAAAAAAATTTCTCTTCTCAGGAGAGCCTCTAAGTCAAGACACTTCCACCCTGCAGCCATGAGCCTCCTAACCATATAATTCTCTTGTGGTTTTTAAACGCTTAGCCCATATTCTCATGTTGAGGATCCCTTATGTTGAAGACACAACAAGATTAAAAAGAGGAAGAGGAACAGGAAGAAGACGAGGAGGGGAAAGAAGTAAAGAAGATTCATCAATTTAAGTTAAAAATATAGAGCCACAGCTTGAAGAAGCAACATTAGTAATTCAGATTCCCATTTTGCAGATGAGGAAATAGAGAAACAGAGGCAACTCAGGTCCTGTTTTAGGTGATAAAGTATAGAAAGAAATATTTGTTTAGTGACCTAAACACTTTCTCACATTATTATTAATACAGTAAAAATTCTTTCTATGTCTTTTTCTAGATCCTCTTCTTCTTCATACCCCTAAAAGCATGTAATTTTTAGGGCTCTTCCTTCAACTTTTTCTCACTCATTCTACCTTCTCTCTCTAGATTATCACCCTTATACTTTCATTTCTTCAGAAATATTACTTTATTTCCTTTAGATATAATATATAGGTTCAATATAATCACTAGGTAACTAAATCCCAAATTTCTACATTCACTTCTAGAATCATTACTCCAGTCATACATTTCCCATTGAGATGATCAGGGAACAAACCCTATAGAAAGATTAATTCTACCCCTAGATCTAGTAGAGTACTCTTTATATACAGTTTCATGACCACTGGTCATTATATTTATAATATGTTTTATCCGCCCAGAAAATATAATGTCATCATGCTATAGAACATCTTAAATTTTATAAACATTATGTTTCACATACATAACATCTCATCTAATTATCAGATTTGCAGGTACTAGAATCTTTATTTTGCAGATAGAGAAACAGATTCAGCAAAGTTAAATAATTTGTTCATTTGAAAACAAGATATTTTAAGTTTCCTATTCCCAACAAGGATCTAATACATAATACAGACACACAATCAATATCTTTTAAATGAATAAAAACAATGGTCTATTAATTCCAGATCTGGATAATATCCAGAAAAAAATCCCAGTGAGCTTTTACCCCCTTCTATTTTGACATCTGATTCCAATGATTTCTAGGAAATTATGCCAATCTTGTGCCCCAGAGAATATGCCACTTTTAAATTATGGTTCTCAAAGATGTTCCACGTATTCCAGGGTTCTGGAGACACTTTCATGTAGTCAGAAAAGTCAAAATTATTTTCATAAGAGTACTAATATGTTACTTGATTTTGTTACTAAGCTATATTTGCACTAATGGTAGAAAAGCAATGGTGGATAAAAGTGCTAGTACCCCAACACCCATCAAGGCAGTGGCACCAAATTTTACAAGTAGTCAGTTTCACTTCAGAATGGTCATGATGAAATTGTAAATGCTATTAATTTTATCAAATCTAGACCCTTAAGAAAATGTCAATATGCTGTGTAAAGAAATGAAAATTATACAATAGGCATTCTGGTACATACAATGATTGTATTAATAAAAAGCACTGGAGTTATTATTTGAGTTATAAACTGAAATGCTCACACTGTTTTAATGGCAAACAATTTTTATTGGAAGAGACTATTGACAAATTATGGTTCTTCATACGTTTTTCCAAAAAAATGAATGAAATGAGATTGTTGCTTCAAGGAAAACAATTGGCAGTTTGTATTGTCAATGACAAATGTCATATTTTCATGTGAAAATTATAATTTTAGGAAACTTGTATCCAACCCTACACCTTTACATTCCCAATACTTAAAGATTTTTCTAATGATATCAGGGGGGATATCAACAAATGTAGTTTTGTTATGTTGTATAATAGGGATCAACATTTGGAAGATCTGCACAATTAAGAGAACCAATACTTTCCAAGTGCCTAATAGACAATGGTATATAATAATGTATGTATAAAAGATCCATTCAAATTGCAAGAGGGACAAATGGATTTTAATGTAACAGAGTATAGAAAATTCAATGATATAGTTTGATATTCTACACTGCAATTAACCCATAAGAAATTTCCTCTTA